>CM044448.1:1112034-1166979 GCA_024363595.1 Xenopus borealis | reverse complement strand
GCCTACTCAGGGGAGGAGGGGGGGGAGTTTTGCGCCAAGGGTGTTGAATTCTCCTTTTAATCAGCATAGCACACATTTAAAGAAGTCAGGGTGAACACATGGTTCTTGTTGTACAATGCTTAGTGTTGGAGATCACCAGCAACAGAAAACAACAATGGCCATTTGCTATAGGGAGAACTAACAATGAGGCTCATGTTGTATGGCTGGACTTATGTTGGGCGAACACTCTCACTGTACATTTCAAATTGAAGAAAACAGAGAAATAACTGGACTTACCTCTTGGTGACTCAGCTTTAAGTCTTTGAGTTCAGCCATCTTGTCCTTTATTGCCAATTCTATATCTCCGACAGAAAGGTTGATTTCTGCAAGCACTGATTCCACAACTTTCTTTTTATATAAAACATCTTTGTGCTCAAATTGCTCATGATATAGCCTGGAAAGGGATATATATCATTATAATTATGTGTGTATTATCATGGTTAGGCAGCATATTCCAATGATAGGAGCCTATATGTGTCAAAAAAATGACATTTTCAGGGAATGAATTTGTTCACCCAATTTCAACCCATAGGTATTGAGTTGAGCATAGCTTTAATATTGATAGGCTTAAGGCTCATATTCATTATCTTTTTCCTCTTTATTCCAAGTGTGCAACAGGGTGGAACAGAGAAGAAACATTTAAATTTTTTGGATGTTCCTTGTGATCCTTCAGACCAGGAGCTACAGCTTAAGCTCCAATTGTCCTTCTTTTTAACCTGGTATTTTAAAATGAATTATGAATGGGTACGTCCAAAAAACTGTTTGTCCTATTGGCAAAGCCATAGAAGAAAACCTACCTTTCCTTAAGTAGTGTAAGTTCCATGAGGTTATTGTCAATGTCTAGAGAGATATCAGCATTTTTTATAACCGTGTCCCTAATCTGAAAGAGAAAGAAAGTGATACGATTAAGGGAGAGCGAAGCCAAAAACGTTGCAATATATCAAACGTTAATAGGCAAGATTGAGGTTCCAGGTATGATTCATGTCCTTTATAGCTTTCTGGCACCTGACAAAAGGATTACAAATAATTATCCTAGTCATTACTAATAACAGACAGGGAGCTGTTTAACTGCATTATTAGCAAATCAATTTGTTATAAGTGAAAAGGGAAATGTCACATTGGCATTGAGCTAAGTAAAGAGTATACAGTTCTGCTGTGTTCAAGGGTAACTTCTTCCAAATGAGGATGTTAGGGGCCCTAGTTCAGAGAGTGGACTGGGGGTCTATTAAACACTGGGCAAGTTTAAACCTGGGCACCTATACCTTTCATTGTTATACCTTTTGCCACCCAATGTTCAGACAGAGTCCACTTTGCTGTGTTGCACCTTGTATAGGAATTCTGCCCTTATTCTAGTCACAGAAATGAATTCTGTAATAAAACTTTAAATAAAGCTGGAACTTGACTTCAGTTTTTTTCAGGAGTATTATGGGTCAATGATTCAGTACCAAAATGTTCCATGTAGCCTGGTTGTTCTACATGCATACGTATGGACTCTATAAAGCCACGAAGCTCAGGGCTTTGCCTGTGTGAGTGCAGGAGACAGACATAGTGCCAAAAATGTCAAAAAATGTATGTATTTGTATCATTAACAAATCTATGTGTTTTCTAGAATACGCTGCAATGTATGCTGGTTCCCATGATCACAACTATTCTCCTGATCCTCAAAGTACAGTTGTCAGGCATCAGAAGTTTGTGACGGCTGAATAGGGAGTGGGCATGCAGAGGCCTATTGACTTAAATGAATTAAATTAATACTATTGCTGAACTACAGCTTCCAGAAAACTCCTAATTATTATTACAGGGGCTGCAGCATCAGCTTGTATTATTAATAAAGCTCCTGTGCTGAATTCCTGAATAGGATTTCATCTGCCCTTCTGATATTTTATTACAGTTTCATATCAGCGAGAAATTATTTCATAACAATGTCCCCAAGAGCAAGATGAATGGCTGGGTTTGGATCTGCTGCTGGTGTCACACTGCTGTGGGTTTCTATGTTGTACCTCCTGTATAATGGGGTTGCCAGATCCTGAGCTGTAGAATTTGGTTTGAATGCCAGTGCTTTTTAGTCCTTATGAGATGCAGTGACATACTGTTGAGCCCCACAATCAAGGCTGTGTGCCATAGCCCTTAAAATCCTGCAGTTCCTGTAGGCCTTAGCCTTTCATTGGTTTTCTTGATTTCAGCCAAAGCTCTCTTGGAGTCCCATTGTGTATTGTGACACCAGTACAAAAAAAAATCATGGGCTCCATTCTACTCCAAAAGTTAGCAGGGCCCACCCCCTACAAGAGTGCACCCATTATTAATCTATTGGTTACCAGGGTTCTGGGAGGAAGGTCATGCCAAACAGTAGAATTGTGGTTGTAATGGAAAAAAATCAACCACCAAGTCACGTCCAACTCCACTAAAAACCCCCTCATGAACAAATAAATATCCTTGATATGTCATAATTATGATAAAGGAAGACTACACTTACTGACTGTAGAAGATCGTTGCTCTCCTTCTCTCTTTTCTTCCAGTCATAACCCACAGGGGCAAATTCTTTTACTCGTCCTTCAATCTTCTTTTGCAACACGAGATTGGACTTTTCCAGGTCGCAGCAGTGTTTCATGAAATCGGCCAGTCTGTCATTGAGGTTTCTCATTGTTCCCTTTGGGTCTGACATTGGGAAATCAGGATTCCAAGCAAGAATTGAGTCCTCCATCGTGAAATCCATGTCAGCTTTATCATTCACTACTCCTGGAATCCTGGAAAGGAATGAGTCCCATTGTCACTATTATTTCCATATCTGTGCTTTATAATACAAACACTGTATAAAACATTGTATTATCACTCACAATGAGGGTATGATACTTGCAAAAGGAACATCAGCTCTGGTCCTATGGAAGTTCTTCAAGTAATGGAGTAATGTGATATAAATCACTTAACTAAACATGCAGAGAACTTTCCTTTACATTCGGGAGGTGACGAAGGAGGAAATAAATAAAGGAAAAGTAGAGAGAGAGTTATAGAGCTCAGGACAAGGGGACAGAATATACAGAACTCCTACCTGCTACATCCTGTAGCCCACTGGGGCTTCCTAATCCTGAACAAATGCCATTAATACTCCCAGGACCCCATTCTAGCGTGCCTGGGAGTTTGCGGCTGGTGAGCGAGCTATTGATTAAACACAGCCAGAAGGCAACAGAGGGAGGGGCAGGGAGTTTCCCTGTAACCCTTTTACCTTATTGGCATGGAACTTTCCCAAAGCCTTGCTGTGTAATGTCATGAAAGCTTCATGCCTTGTGACTAAAGGGAAAAGCACTCAAATATAAAGAAAATGTTTAAAGGTTAACTAATTTTCAGGGTTTGTCATGAATAGGATTGAGCTTCTCATTGTTTACACCCGTCTTCTGTTAAAGGGGACATTAATGTTCTACAAGAGTGACGTCTCATCCAGCTATTGCTGGACTTATACTCTCAGCAGGCTCCAGTATGTTGTTAAAGATTAAAGCTTGCTAGGCTGTAGGCAGGGATGGATTCTTAAAGCAGTTTTATAGCATCTTTCCCATTTTTGCTGGGTCAATCTATGGTTTTCATTATTTCTTGAGCTAAACAGGGAAGTAAACGCTACACCATGTTAGGTCTTTGCAAGGTAGATACAATTACCAGTATACAACCTCTTCCCTCCATCGATCAATTAACGGTAAAGCTGCCCCTGTGTTACAGAAAGACTCTTTTTTTAACATATGAAAGTCTCAAATTATTCTGCTAGAGGAAACCTGTAGAGCAGGTGTCCCCAACCTTTTTTGCTCGTGAGCCACATTTCAATGTAAAAAAAAGTTGGAGAGCAACACAAGCATGAAAAAGTCGATGTGGATGTTAAATAAGAGCTCTGATTGGCTTTTTGGTAGCCCCTATATGGACTGGCAGCCTACAGGAGAGAATGTTTGGCAGGACATCTGGTTTTTATACAACCAAAACTTGCCTCTAAGCCTGTAATTCAAAAATAATCACCTGCTTTGAGGCCACTGGGAGCAACATCCAAGGGGTTGGAGAGCAACATGTTACTCACCAGCTACTGGTTGGGGATCACTGCTGTAGAGCATATCATTGTCATAATCTTACAACATATTGTAATCATTGGGATCAACCATCAATTTTACTGGCCAGGCCAGTAAAATACTGGCCAGGTGGCATCCCTACTTACTGTGTATATAAACATATCTGCAAACACAGACACTCTTTTGCATAATTGCCCTTTATGTTTAAAGGCACCAGAATGTCAGTCACATCGCATGGAATGACAAAAATGCAGAGCACTGCAACCCAAACACACAAATTCAAAAAGGAAATCACTGTACCTGACTGATCTCCAAACTTTATGGATAATGTTAGGATAATGAATTTAACAACATGTACGATCTTTCCTATTCCAATCATGCGTATCAAGGTGGCCACAGACGCACCAATAATATTGTACAACACAGATTTTAGTACGGTAATCAGTGTGTGTATGGTGGGAGAAGAGCCGACCGATATCGCCAGAAGACCTTGATATCAGTCAACTCATTGATTAGTCTAACCGGAAATTTTTGATCGGGCGCCTTTGAAGGCACCTGAACATAGGCCGTTGTTAGTATTGAATTGTCAGATACAATTAGAATTTTATTGTTTCTACCTGTATTTCTACCTCTATATCTGACAATTCAGTTCTACACGTGTGTTAAAATGTATGATCTTTCTTAGGAAAGTTTGTAATAGTAATGTCTATGGCCACCTTAAGGCAACAGTTTTAAAAAAGTCTACAGGCCCTGCCCAGTCTATTATTATCCCTACAAACCCAAACCTATCATTTTTATTCCCAGAATTGTTTTCGGTTCTATGTTTTCAGTTGTCTCCAGTTTATATATTCATAGGTATCTGCTTATTTTCTGGGCTACAACAAACAAATGGAAAGTGTGCAGATACCTTAACATGGCTCTAGCCAAGCTGTTGTGCTTGAGTAAGATCAAATAATGGTGCTGCTAGGAGCTGAGCAGATCATCTAATACAAAGTCAACAATGACTCATTTAAAAAGCAAACACATGGAGCATCTTGGGAAAATTGGTCAGTATTTCTAATCTTAGAACGGCAGGTTTTAGTCAGACTAACTGCACACCTGTTCCTTGCAACAGGATTACGGTACCTGATACAATTAAAGTGGACCCGTCACCCAAAAAAAAAATTAAAAATCATATTTTATCACATTAGTCAAGCAAACTGAACATTAATTACACTATATAAATTATTTTAATCTTATTTCCTTCAGTCTGGGAATCCATAAATCTAGCAAGCAGGCAGGAGCCATTTTGTGGACACTGTTATTAAGGCAAGCCTTGCATCATCTCAGAATCTTTTTTGTGCACCAGAATGGGGGACTCTGTGTCTATCCCCATGTCCTGGCTTCACAATTAAATGGTTAAGAGAACTGTGTGTGGGGAGCAGTGGCATCTAGGAAGTGCTGAATGGAAAGTGAAAGTAATTATCTGTCCCACCTCTATGCCTAAGGCATAGAGGAGTGGCAGACAATATTTGATTGACAGTTGAGATTTTTAAATGAGCTTAAAACAGCTATGAATGGTTTAATAAAAATTTGAAATTGGATTTCATGTTTAATTTGAAAAGGACTTTTATTATACAGATTTTTGTGTCTGGGTGACGGGTCCACTTTAAGACATACCAGTGAAAGCTTTGGGTGTCTTATCTGCCTCTAGGACTTATTTGTAATAATTCCTATACTCCAATTCCTAGCCAGTTTCCAGGTATGTAATTAGAAGTTGCTGGGGTGAACAGCAAATGTTTAGGCCTCCCAAACTGTTTCATAACATAGCCTGTTTTGCAAATCATATTGAAATTGCAGTCATACAGTCTGCACCCCACATTGTTATGTCTTTATTGATATAGAGTTGCTTTAATAGCAATGCCATAAAAAGACACTGATGTCTCATCTATCCAGGTTATTCCTTATAACATTTATATTTTCCAGAAGAACGTTCTCGTACAAACAAGCACAGTGTAGATGAGTACAAGTAGGCAGAAGCATTAAGCGCTTTTGTGAACCGAGTTTTAATGGGTGCACTTCTGCACCCACTTTTGCACCTAAGAAGGTTTGTTTTTAAAAAAAACTTTCAATCAAATTGTGTGAGGTCTTGATAAAATTGGGCTAAAATACAAGCCATGCGATTTTTTCGGAGATTTTCCCCCGATTCATTGGATTTTTCAGGCTTCTTACTGAAAAGCCTGGATTTCGGGAATTTTTGCCTGAAAAGCCTTAAATAGTTGGATTAAATAGGATAGCAACCTCTCCCATTGACTTATAGATATATAACCTCGGAAGATCTGAGATAGCGGATTCAGACTTTTGCAGCACCTGGCTTTAATACATCTGAAAATTTTGAGTTTTGCCCCAAAAAGCCCAACAGGACTTTAGTAAATAACCCCCTAAGTCTAGTGATTGTAATTGTGTTCTGAGCCTCTCTAACCACTTAATTGCTTTATAGTCTGTACTATCAATGTATGTGAGAATGTCTACTAAGTACGGCTAGATAAGCAAAGCAATTTTTCAATTTGTCAAAATACCAATGAACCCTAATCCGATCCCTAATTTGCTCCAAAACGATAATTTTTTGCTTTGGTGAAATACAAAACTGAATCCGAACTCTAATTTGAATACATTTTAAAGAAAATATGGTCACTTTTGTTTGTGCAGAGCTTTAAAGTTGTGTGATTTTAAGGGAGCCGATTCTGAATCCTTCAGAAATTATTACAATTCAGTCCCAAATCAAATCCTCATATATTTATATTCTGAGTAGCTCATTGTCTGCACAGCTACAACAGCAACGTATTTAACACAAGAGAATGCTACTGTATGTTTGTGTTTGCTCTGGAATATTCAACGCCCAACCCTTGTTTGCTATTGTTACTCTGAACCTCGATAGAACCAGATAAGAGGCGCGTGCAGTACTTACAATATCCAGGTTCCAGTGCAAAAGCTGAGTATTATTAAAGGATCCGGCGATGTGATGGTTCCCTTTTAGTGAGTGCGGGAGGTGAAGGCATTTCTTCTAAACACTGCCACGCTGGACATTATGGAAAGTTTAGCCTTCCTGAGAATGCAGATTATAAATGTGTACACTTAAATAAGAATGTGGCTCATCTGGTTTTCAGCCGGTTTTAAATCCTATTGCACTTCTTTTTTTCCAGGGGTATATCAAATTAGAGCAGGTGCCATGTTTTCTTAATTACTGGAGTCTATCTTAGCCTTTATAAGCAATCGTGAAATATTTATATAACAATTCTACAGATATATAAGGCAATTAAACTTCTGAGTGCACCTCAAATGCAATATTTGCAGTAAATGTTATTATTTAGGACCTTGCTCACTGTAGCAACATTATTGTGCAGCATCCACTCTGGCAACACAAACTCCTTTTTAAAAGCCGCCACCACCCCACATTATCCCCTTACCCACACAGGAGGCGATAAGGATATACAGGTTGGTATGAAACAGGCCAAAGCTTTATTTACAAATAAAAAAAATATAAAAAACAGTTAAATGAAAAATAATAATCGGGCACACAGAATGGGCAGCCTTTCGCAAAAGCATCGAATGGGCAAGTGAGATTACATAGGGCATTACAGTGGGTCCTAGGCCACCCAACAAATGGCAAGAATTTCTCCAAGTTGTCACGAAAAAAAAGAAAACAACAGAAACCATACAGTCCATGCCAACTTACATAGGATGTTTTCTGTGCCACCAGAAATAGGTCTCCCCATCCCTCAACTATTTAATTGACCTGACCTTCCTCTGTTCCTGCTCACCAATCACTTTGCTTGCCACACTAGGATTCATCTCATTAGCTCATTTCTTGCCTTCTTCCTTCTTACCAACCCATTTAACCTTCCATTTGTCCCACTTTTAGGCCAATCAAGGGTCCTTCCCCATGTTGAACAAAGGTGCCAAGGGCCCACCAGAAAACTTTTATGACTCTCAAAACTATGGCTCCTTCTCTCTTCATTTACTTAATTCTCTCCATCACTTATGCTCATGCTTACATATTATCACCTTCTTCCCCCCATTTTTCTCCTTCCTCTCATAAAGAAATGGGTCATGGTATAAGCATTCAAGGCAAATGTTTGAGTTAGCTAAAGGCCCCCCAGGAGATTTCCTGGTGTCCTGTTGGAATGCTCTGACACTAGCCCTCCCCCCATGCTACATTCCTAGTTGGAATCTTGTTCCTGCACCCTGCTACAAAGCCACCAAACCTCATTAATGTAAGCAAACAAATACTTTATTCACACCAATATTATTGAATCACACCCAAGTCACAGTGTACACAACTTTGCACAAACCCTAAATAATGCTGGAATTCTGGAAGAAGGCTGGATTGTGGTTAAAAACACAAACACATTGCACGCCATTTAAAAATGATCCTTACACCCTTGTGTCTTGGGTGCACTTGCATGTAATTTACCAGTCAACTAATGGGATATCCCGACAGTTACCTTAATTATATCTGACCTGTACAGTATGGTTGAGTATATACTCATGATGTATGTGTCCCTCCTCTGTTGCTGTCTCATTTATCCCATTGTCAGCAAAGTCAAAGCTTTATATTTTAACTCGAATGATTTATTAGAATATATGATTTATTGGCATATAATGACCTAGTAAATTAATGGTTTTAAAATGTTTCTTTTGGTAATGAGGATAATTGCTGACCTTTAGCAACAGATGTGCCAAAGTTACATCATCAGTTTCTTTCCCTTCAGGATAATCTACATTGACTCAATACTAAATATTACCTTTGTCATTACAAGAGGATGGGTTACTGGGAAGAACTGCAGAATTCCAGACAAAGCTTTGCATGTATCATAGCATACCTTGGTATCCTTGGTGAAGGATCAGTAATTATGTTGCTGCTGTAGGTCTAGGCTTAAGGAGATAAGTGTTATATCTTAATCACTTTAGGAGAAGGAGAAGTTCAAAGCCTGGCAGAGGCATAGTAGGAGTTGAAGGTTTGTGGTATGTCCAACCCAAAACTTCTTTGTTTTAAACTACAATTCCTAGCATCATCATCATCATCAAAACCTGAAGTCTTGGAAGTTGGGCAATCCCCTTATTTTAACCAGGGGTTCCCCTGATACAGGAGTTTTGGAAAAAAGACATTGGGAATGCCACTGTCCCCTACACTACCCCCTACAGTAGTATGATGTTCTATAGCTTATCCCCCTTAGTGCAAGTTCATCAGGTGCCTGGGCTGGAAACAGGTCAAAAACATTGCACTCCCCTCTAATTGTGCCCATATCATTCCTTTAGGCTACAGACAATAGTGGAGCATATGCATAGGGGTTTAACATGTATAACATGGTTAATACACTTGCTAATAAGCAAGTCATAACATGTGTTGAATGAATTATTTACTTACTCACACAGAGATAAAGTCATTTACAGAAGTCTCTTGTGTTAGGGTGTGGCCATAACTCCTGGCTGTTGCACATTATACATCATTAACACATACATTTGCACAGTTAGAAAAGCTTTTATGGAAACATGAATTTCCTTAGTACCAACCACCCAGTGCAGAAACCTTACATGTGTAATAGTCAAGAATTATAGCCATTATTTTCATCTTTATGTCATTGTATCAAATTGCATATATGATGGGATATGTATTACACACCATTTAATATGCCTTTAAAAAGTCTTTCATTTTTGAATATTAGAGTATTGCATGAGTGCTGCATAAGCCAACTTTTGTAAAAACTCAATATTGTAGATTCAAGAGGGACTGCTACAGTCGGGCATTTTTGAGTATTTGTTTATAAGATCTTAGTAGTGTCCACAGTCAAATCAGTCCATTACTGATTTATTTATTGATTATTGTACTGAGGCCTTCTCAGATGTGTGTCCTTCAGATTTATAAGGCTACATCATGAGTTTTCAGTTAAATTAACTCATTCCCATACCATCATTTTTAAATCATCAACAAAGGAACTCCATGAAACCAATATCCAATATTATCAGAGAATGATTTTATACTGACTTGCTGTTATCCTGCCTTTTGGAGTGATCTTTGAAGGCAAATCTATAAAAGACTTCATTTTAGGGGTCATGAACGACAGACCGGGGGAATAACTGCAGAGCATTAAAGAGTGCACAATAAATGCTTAATCAGCAAGCACTTCTTTCATAGGCCTGCTTGCAATCTAGTGTGAGGACTACAATGCCAGGGGTAGGGAGTAAGGACATATACCTGTTTGTTCCATAACTTTTGCATCTGAATGACCTATTGCTCCTGTTGTAAATGATCCCCTTTATCTCTAGTTACGACCAGTTGGTAGTTAGATTACATGTTTGGTGGTACTTCTTGCATTGCATGTACAATGAGACCCCTAGACCTACGGACCTGCCTTCTATTATTCATAAGAATGTTGGCTACTTAGCAATTGGGTAAGAACTACAATATGTAAAACTTTGATCATAAGAATTTAAGAATTCACATAAACAGCAACTTTGCTTCAAAGCGAAAGTTTATTTTAAAGGCAGACACCAGAGATGGACATGTATAATTCTTGGAAAGGTAATTACTGTAGAGAATGTAGCATATAAGTGAAGTGATGATGTCAGGAGGCTACCATACTTCAGAAAGTTAAAGCCAGCATTTGAAGGTCAGATCCATGTTGCATGTACTGGTGAATTACTCCTTTCTTTCTGTGACTTGTTGAGATACAACTTTTCCATTAACGAAGTCTTCAACGATGGTTTTGATTACTCTAGTTTTACATGGTTCTGTAAATCCAATTAAAAACATCATAAATCATTAACTAATGTAGAGCAGTGTATTGTAATGTAGGGTGTACATAGGACATTGAGGGCTACACAGTTACATGGTTCTCAAAGACTAATATTTTAACCATAACGTACCTTTTGGACATGGAGTTGGATAGGATTTAATGCTGAAAAAAACCAAAGAACTTTGTGAAACATTTGTAAAATAGCAAGAAGTATAAAACCACACAGTTGTTCATTTAGGCAAGTACTGTATATAGCATTTTTTTTTTTTTTTTCACCATGGATTTGCCTAATGGAAAGATTATAAGATGAATGTATATTTTCCTTTTGTTTCTTCATAAACTATTGGCTTTTGTATGCTCTCTAATAGCTTGGCCTCTATGAGGTTATACTATCATTAGAAGAAACCAGAAGGGAACATGACCAGTCCCTGGCCAAAAATCATGTATTTGTCTACTCCTTGATAAATATAGGTACACTACACCAGATAATGGTTGCATGACTGCCGAGAGTAGATGATACCTGGTCAATGTTTTATGCATTATTTTCCACTTTCTTGAAGAAGATTCCATATGATTTCTACTTACCATGGCTCTCCATCAAGCAAGCGGCGATAGGTTTCTATTTCCATTTCCAGTCTGGTCTTGATGTCCAAGAGCTGCTCATACTCTATGCTTTGTCTTTCCATGTCAGTCCTGACTTCACATAGCTGTTGTTCAAGGGAGCTAATCTTTGCCTGGATTTTGGCAAGCTGAGCACAGTAGTTTCCTTCGGTTTCAGCCAAAGAGCATTCCAATGTTTTTTTCTAAAATTGGAAAACCAGAATTTTTTTTGTAAATATGTCTTATATTCTTAATGAAGCTTTAGGCTTTGTAAACTGACCAGTTTACTTCCACAAGTTAGTACTCTGCTGTTTTTGTTGTTAAAAACCAAACATTTCCACCTACTCCTTTGGTACTTAGAGTATATCATATATTTACATTTTGGAAATAGACTCAAATTATTTTACATCTTTAGTGGTGCTGCCTTACCATAGCCAGGGCAGCTTGCAGGTCTATCTCTAGTGCTTGGAGGGTTCGCTTCAGATCTGTAATCTCAGTTTTGGTGCACTGAATCTGTTCGGCACCAGATGATATTTCTTGCTTGAGTGCTTTACTCTGAAACAGACGTAAAAAACAAATTAATCCTTCCATATCAAACTAGGAACTTTTTAAAATGTTAAACTATGAGTTTTACCGCTTCATTGAATCGAGCCTCTGCCTCTTTACGGTTCTTCTCTGCCAAATCTTCATACTCTGCTCTCATATCATTTAGAAGTTTTGTAAGGTCGGTTCCTGGTGCAGCCTTCATTTCCACACTGAGGTGACCTGTGGCACCCTGGTAACTCTTCATCTCCTAAAATATATGGGAAAAATAAGCCATTAGGGATGAACAAAAACATGACTCAAATTACTGCAAAAAACAAACTGCAACATTTAGCATTTCATTTGAGACCTACCATATAAAATGTGCATGAATTTGCTAACAGAGACTAGGTAGGGGCTATACATATTTCTTAACAGATGTATTTGAGAAGGACAATTAATGTGAGTTACCTCCTCATGGTTTTTCTTGAGACAAGCAATTTCCTCTGTTAAGCTTTCAATCTGAGACTCCAAGTCGCATTTGGCAAGATTCAATTCATCTAGAACTTTGCGGAGGCCACTGATATCGGCTTCTACACCATGGCGGAGGCAAAGCTCGTTCTCGTACCTTTAGAAAAGCCAAATGTTATTGTAAATGCTTATATTTTGTTGATACAGGCAAACAGACAAATATTAGGCAACCTATGAACGCAGAATCAACTTACTTCAGCTTGAAGTCATCAGCAGCAAGGCGTGCATTGTCAATCTGAAGAACGACCCGGGCATTTTCTACACTGGCACACTGAATCTACGTGTGAGAAAAAGACTGAGTTATAGAGTCCCTTCCGACAGGCACTCACATTCTCAAATCCAACATTCTTTAGATTTTTTTAAAACTGAAAATGCCTTATACATATTTAAAATTGCATACCTGCTTTTTTAGATCATCAATAATGTGGTAATATTTGCTGTAATCCCTGTCAGGCATACACGCATTCCGGTGCTTCTCATACCAATCTCTAATTTTGCACTCAAGGTCGGAGTTGGCTTCTTCCAGAGCCCGCACTTTGTTCAGGTATGCAGCCAGACGGTCATTTAGATTCTGCATGGTTTCCTTCTCCCCACCAGCAAGGAGGCCCTCTGCACCAAGACCAAAGCCATATGGTGCACTAGAACCTACACCAATAGCAAAGTTGCCAAACTCACCACCCATGCCAGCAGCAGCACCTCCACTCACACTACCGCAGTAAGCTCCAGTGTTACACACTCCCCCTGAGCTCCCAAGGAAAGAGCAAACAGAGGTCCCATATCCACCACACCCTACAGATGCTCTTGAAGATCCGCAGCTCTTTTTGCAAGACATGTTTCTGATGGTACAGAATAAGCTGTATGCAGCTTCCTGGTTTAGAAGAAGTGAGGATGTAGTAGCTCTCAAACACGAATAGCTTTTATATTCAATGTTACAAGGGTGTTCCTATTTAACGCGTCCTTCCAAACAAATTTTATGGTGCCTTAATGGTTAGTGAGGTGTTAATTAAAATGTAATTTGATTGTGTCCACTTTGCTTAAACTGTCAAATTCCTTAGTGCTGTGGTTATGATTGAATGATAACTGGGTGGAGAAAGAATAAGTATTATTTTATGTCCTTTTAATCATGTAAATGCCGACAGATATGCCATGTACTTTTGCATCCACTTCCTCCTCCTTGTGTCTAAGTATTTTCATCTACCAGATTGGTTCCATGGTAAAGAACTTTATTATTTTTATAGGACTTAAATTATATACTTTTTATTATTTTTACTGTTTTTCTGGTAAGTTTTAAAAAATGTATCTAATAGAGTGTCCAATGGCACATTTTACTTTTTTTCTTGTTCTTTAGTAATTAAATTGAAATAACATCTAAACCCCACACAGATAAAACCTCCACAAATTATAGTGCTGCTGATAAAAAAGAAAATATATAGCAGCCCCATAAGGCACAAATATACAAAAATCTGTGAAACAAATTGGTGGCACTTTCATCCAAAAATGGTCTTTTCTGGACCTCTTAACCCAAATAGCATGTAATATAAGTAAAACACTTTGTGACTGAAACGCCTGAAATTATGGTTTGAACTTTATACTTGTCTATACATTTCACAGTTCCTGCCTAACTGCTAGTTGAGTATAAAGAATATTAAAAGCCATAGAGGAGTTAGGTGACCACTAAGGGACAAGGCTGCAGAATGTCTGATATACATATGGTTTAGAACAGTGGGTGGGCTATTTTTTATTGTACAGGTATGGGATATATTCTCCAGAATACTGGGTACCCAAGGCTCTTCAGGGTAAGGGGTCTTTCCTTTATATGGTGCACTATACCTTAAGCCTACTAAAAGTAATATAGAAGATAGGATGTTTCACCATCACAATTGATGTATGCTAAATAAGTAAACATCAAGCACATAGCAAGGTCTTCGTAAATTGAGTAGAAATGCAAATCAGTCAAACAGGACACATTGGGGCCTGGTATTGAAGGGTTTGTGGATAATACATCCCATACCTGTCCATAAGATTTATTATTTATGTGAATAGGCAGTTGTATAAAGAGTCAGACTCAGCTAGGGGAATGAGATGCTGGAGGACTTCTCTATTTATATGTCTGGGAAATAGCCCCAATTTAAGCTCCATATCAGAGACCAGAGTGGCCCATGCAATTGAAGCCATTTCTTTGGGACCATTCCCTGGACTATTTATCAGTGAAGCATGCCTCCCTTCTGCTTTGCAATGCTGTTCAATGCATGCTGGGCCATCCTTGACATGATGTTAGGTGTCCTCACTAAGGTTTATTAGTGAAGGCTAAGAAAAATAAAGTCTAATATATTTCACGTTGGGAGATACATTATTTAAGATAACAGGCAAAGATTAAATATAGTAGAAATTATTACATTACACATTCTATTGGTTAGCTGGCCTACCAATGGTTGCGCTTAGTCCTCTGCATTGGTTTTGAAGGGCGAACATCAATAACATATACTATGTATATATTCCAGAATTGGAGGTACATTACTTTTTAACACGCACACATTCATTGTGCTAGGAATAATATTTTATAAAGTTGTTGTTTTTTTTGGAGAAGGCATTTTTTGAAGGCGATCATGCTAGAGGGTGAAGGACATACAGTAAATTCATTGCTTGGGGTAATGACATTTCAGGGAGCAGATCGTACAAATAGAAGATTTTTTCTACGAGTTTATTGTAATTGGAAAAGGATTTCCCCTTAACTGATTGTTCAGGAAGATTATTTGGGGCGAAGAATCCTCTGGAAGGCAATTAAGAAGGATGATTTTCTAAAAGTTGATTTTTCAGGAAGAATAATTTTTTTATGGAAGTGGCAGCTGGAACTGGGGGCAGAATTGACAGATGGAACTGGGGGCAGAAAACAGTTTGGAGGAATGTTTTCTGGGAGCATTTCCTTGAGTGGTGGCTAAAGTTTATATTCTTCACTCTGATGTGATAAAGTGACAAACATAAAGACATTTCACTTGATGTGCTCCTGGGGTATCATAAGGATATGATCGTATCTGCTATAAAGTTATTGCATTAAAACATAGCAACAAGTTTAAAGTTTTAATATCTAGAACAATTTTCTGTAGTGTTAAGACAGAATTCCTTATGTCTGACAGTTAATACTCACTGGAGATGTCTAGTTTCTTTGGCACAGCTTCAAAAAGCCTAATGTTTGCCTCACACACAAGATACCCGCAGTGCTTTATAATTATAGCGTTAGCAGAGGCTGATGATAAAATCCTTACTCATAATTATTTTTCAGCAAGGAAGTCATTGTTTGGCATCTATCCGCCCTATTGTTACATTAGCGTGGCTGCTGTTTGTAATTGCCCTGCTGTGTAAATAAACTGGATGCATGTTGCACAAGCAGGGAAATATAATGAGGTTGGGACCATCACTTTTCTTGAAAAGCATAGGATTAATGAAATTAAAGGTTTATGGTGTGAGAATATATTTGAACTCCTTATTGTTACCTTTTGGTGATGTCTTTACATCCTTTTCTTTGCTTAATGTAGTATGTATCTTCTTAAAGGGCTTATGCTCTCTACCTTGTAGGAGTCGGCCATATGTAGATTCAAACATAGCAAATTGAACACACTGAGTATATCTGGAAGGGGTATTGAGGGATAAAATAACTGACTTCTTTACAAATCATAAAGCTATGAGTTTGTGCCAACATGGTTTTATGTGCAACAGATCTTGCCAGACTAATTTAACTGCCTTTTAAGAAGAGGTGAGCAGGAATATTGACTTCAGGATGGCAGTGTATGTGATCTACTTAGAGTTTGCTAAAGCATTTGATACAATCCACACAGGAGGTTACTGGCTGAATTAAGGAATATCGGCCAGTAAATTGGCAAATGAGGCTCAGTGTTGATAAATGCAACGTTGTACACTTTGGGAAAAATAACAAATGCAAGTTATACATTTAATGGCAGTGTGTTCCGGGTTTCCTTAATTTAGAAGGATTTGGGAATCTTTGTGCATAACAAGCTGTGTAATTCCAGGCAGTATCATTCAGTGACTACTAAAGCAATAAAGTTCTGTCGTTGCATAAAAAAGGGCATTAAGGGAGGAAAACATATTTATTCCTCGTTATAGATACCCAAGTAAGTATACCTTAAATCAGGGGTCCCCAACCTTTTTGCTCATGAGCCACATTTAAATTTAAAAAAAGAGTTGGAGAGCAACACAAGCATGAAAAAGTCCATGGGGATGATTGGCATTTGGTAGCCCCTATATGGACTGGCAGCCTACAGGAGAGAATGTTTGGCAGGACATCTGTTTTTTATGCAACCAAAACTCTAAGGCCATTAATTAAAAAATAAGCACCTGCTTTGAGTCCACTGGGAGCAACATCCAAGGGGTTTGAGAGCAACATGCTACTGGTTGGGGATCACTGCCTTAAATATACAATGCAGCTTTGGGCTCCACTACCAAGAATAATAATGAGCTGGGGAGAGTACAAAGACACAATTAAATGAAATATATATATATATATATTCACTAGTTTGTTAATGCATCTTGATAAAGGTCCATGAAGTGGACCGAAACGTTGATCCAATAAAATAGTAACTTTTTTGTTTGACAAATCCTGGTGTGCAGCAGCATTTTTTACATTTGGATATTATACTCCTGTATTGCACCCAGGTATTTACTCCTTTAAGTGTGTGCCCTGGCCTGCCAAAGTATATATATATATATATATATATATATATCGTAACAGATAGATGGACTGGTGCACTCAAAACGATTCCCATCTACCTGGGTGCCGGTAAAACTTTTACATACTAGAGCAGACACACCGCACTCCAAGGACTCTTAATAGATGCAAAATTGTTTTATTTTCAAAGTTTCGGCATCCTGACTGGAGCCGTCTTCAGGAGGAACGAGAAAAATCACACAAAACATGTTTTCACTAGTGTGATTTTTCTTGTTCCTCCTGAAGACGGCTCCAGTCAGGATGCCGAAACGTTGAGAATAAAACACTAATTTTGCATCTATTAAGAGTCTTTGGAGTGCGGTGTGTCTGCTCTAGTGTATATATATATATATATATATATATATACACACTGGTGTTTGTTTGTAGGGGTTGAACTTGATGGGCATACTTTCAACCCAAAAAAACTGTAATTATGGGCATGTGCTGTTGGTGTGTAGCGTCTATATGTTGTCCGACATCTAAATGTAGTGTTAATTAACATTTAATTACAACCTTTCAGAGTCAACATGCAGCAGAACACATTGCAGCTCAAGCAGCACATAATCTGTTATTTGTCCATGCATAGTAGTACTACAAGTTTTACATGTACTCTTCTCAGTGCACTGCTTAACTTCTATTATTACGTTCTACAGTGGCCTCTTGTGGTGACAAATTTTACTTCCCAAAGTCATTGTTGACTGTATATGTGCCTGGCTGATAAATCTGTTTTGGAACAAAGTGCACTCAAAAAGTGAAACAAAAGAATTATTTCAAAGCAAACCTCTGAGATCAGCAAGGTGAAGTTTCTTTGTAAAATGTGCCATACTTTTTCCCCTCTTACTGCAGCACTTTCCCAGAATTCCATCACTATTGCAACAGGACCACCCATATAACCCCAAAATTACTGCTGAATTGATAGCCCACCTGTAACTGCACTTTGGGATCATTATGCCCACCAGTGTCTCCTCAAGAGATTGTTCACCAATTGCAGCAACTGTTCTCTAAATCCCCACTCCAGTTGTCCAGGGATGTAGTAGACCTACTGGACCTACTGTATATCAGGAATGTCACTGGCACAAAGAAATTTGTTCAGCAGGGCAAGTCCTTGCAATTTTATTCGTATGCATATACGTCTTACCTAAGGCAATTGAAAAGTTAACCTATGAACATTTTGCTTTATTGTTCTGGTATGTATATTAGAATGAATTTGAATGAATATCTTTGTCTCTTTCTAATGGCAGTAGCGAAGCATATCACAATAATAAGATATTATATAGAGAATCATGTACCCCCTATTTAATTCATGAAGACAAAGATCTGTTCTGTCACCACATAAAGGCAAAAGGCCACAAGTCATGGACTGCTTTCACTTTTCAGTAGGGTACAATATTCTTTATAATTTGCAAATGTTAAAGGAGAACTAACCCCCCCCCAGTAACAAAAGCTCCCCAGCCTGCCATTGCCCCCCTCCCTCCCCACACTGAGCATTAGTCAAAAAGACCTGAAAAAAACCTGACCCTAAAATGAAGAGCATCATAGCGGAATTCCCGTGCACCATCTTCTGCCCATTTGTATTATTTTGAGTCTCTTTGCCAACAGTTGGGCCTAGTCAGAAATCGGCTTCAGCTGAGCTTGCTCCAGTTTGCACTGAGACCGGAAGAGAATACGAACGGGCTGAAGAATCTCACAGGGGTCCCACACTCCAAGGATCTCTCTATCACTGAGCCTAAATCCCTAAGCTGGCAGCCTTGTCTCCTAGGGTACTAACCTTCCTGGTATTTTCGTCTGAGCCTCTGGCTACTCTCTAACTAACTCCTGATCCTGTATTTCACTCCTAGAGGGACTATTAGGGTTAGGGACTAACAAATCATAGTGATGATCTCTGTGGGGCTTTGTAGGCACACGTCATTTTTTTTGTTACTGTCCAAAAAAATATTGAGATTTAACTTCTTTTAGTTGATGGAAAATATGTTGGCGCTATATAAATACATGTTAATAATAATAACAAAATACTAGAAATTCCAAATGGGACCTTTGATAAAACTCTTCCATAGTCCGTGAGTCTCAGTCTGTGCTGGGGGTGTCTAGGTTTGTTAATAAATACAATTGGTTTCCTGTAAATGTTTACCTGACCAAGAAGAAGTTAGGGTTAGGGGAGGTTGTCAACTTCAGTAAAGAATGAATCTATATTCTTTTCTGTTTTAATTCATTTGTTTAAAGTTAATGTTCTGTTCTATGCAAGCCCATATACATCTACTTATTTACATGTCTAATTTAATCTTGTCACTTCTAAAAGGACTGACATCTTCAAGTAAACTTCATTTTCACTTTGCATGTTTTTTAGGTTCAGGCTCTAAAAATTCTGTGAATATGTTGGAAGACCTGGATATGGTACTTCCTCCAGTTCTACTAGCAGAGGAATAGTGAGGGATAGAGATGGGAATTACAATCTCTACCCTTTCATTGAAAATAGATTCAGTGTAATTACCAAAGCTTGTTTAAAGCTAGTGGTATATTAGCCTCACAATGTTGTTCTACAGAGCCCAGACACATTTAGAGATACTGGAGGTGATTTGACTAGAGAGACATGAGGACTAGAGAGACAAGTCTGAGGGCTAAAGCCTATTCTTCAGTGGAGAAAAGGTAGATTTTGTCTCTTTCTACATTGACAGGACTGGAGCCAGTGGTGAAACTGCTGCATGTCGCATGAGCTAGAAGTCATTGTTTCCATGTATATCTTAGGTTTCTGCTGAGCATATGGAAATTCCAAACAGAAAAATAACAAAGCTGGGTATAAATTGCATCAGAAAAGAGTTTATTGAGAAAAGTATGCAAAGAAAAAGAAAATAACAAGGAACTGCATGAAGTGACACATGATCAAGTTAATCAATGTTTTCACTATTGCAATCCATGTGCTTGCTCCCCAGTCTAAATCAGTGCTTCAGAAAGGAAAAGATAAAAACCCTGCTGCTTTCTGTATTGCAAAGGTTTTGTTAATTTGGGGCCTTTTATGTGGGGTCTTTTGTCTCTTCAACTTCCACCACCATGGATGCTGCTACTGTTCAGCCCAATGCTTGTACAGGTTTGTTTATGATTTCCAAGAACCTTATAGAGAAAGAACACTGGTGTCAGTAGGGATTTCCACAAGCTTCAGTTGAAAAGGAATGAAAAAACAATAACTCAGGTCCCAAAAGCAATAGGTGTTGTCAGTTTGGATTATTATTTAAGGTAGAAAGTATTACACAAGCCAAAGTAAAACACACTTATTGCTCCAAAAATCTATATCACCAAACAATTGACCTTTAGGACTAAATTGCTTAGAAGTTCTTGAAAACTTTTCAGTTCTGGAGTTTAATCTTCTGGGTACATTTGTTGTAAATTAAACTATAAGTGAAATCTTTGCACATAAAATGACATAAACCTGAAAGTATCTCACCTCTGCCTTGTCCCTGTCCTTGTCCCTGTCCTTGTCCCTGTCCTTGTCCTTGATTGATTTGTATGGCCCTGTGGTTTAGAAAAAACATTAGCAACAGCATATAACGTGCAATTGTAAGCAGCTTGTATATGGTATGTATCATCCTTACCCTAGTTTATCCAAGAGGGATCGATATGTTGCAATCTCAGCCTCCAACTTAGTCTTCATTTCCAAAAGTTGTTGGTATTCAGATTTCTGACACTCAGACTCGGCTCTGAGCTGTGCCAACCGCTGCTCTACACAGGCAATGGTCTCTTGGATATGTGAGAGTTTCATGCAGAATCTTCCCTCGGTCTCTGCTAATAGTATTTCCAGGGAGTTTTTCTACCAATATGAAAAGGTTCAGAAGTGCTCAGGCTTTTGTCTTTCAGCATCTGACATTTTAATAAGATTCTCTGGATATTCTACAGCCCAGTTCCTTATAACTATTTTTCTAAACTTCAGGTCTGTTTTTAGTATTTTTTTTATGGATAAGCCAAGGACATTAATGCAAAAAACTGACCTTTAGGACTAAATTGCTTAGAAGTTGTGGAGTTTAATCTTCTGGGTACATTTGTTGTAAATTAAGCTATAAACAGTTACATCCAAAAAACTATATACCCCCATAACTTCTCTAGCTTCTCAGCTTTTGTAGCTGAAACTTGTCTTGTACCACTCACAGCTGAAGGCCACAACCTATGAAGGTCAGGAAGAGGTGGCTGTGTAGCCCCACCTGAGGTAGTAAATTATCACTCAAGTCTATCATTCACATAGTCATTTATCCAGCATTTGTTACAAAGGGGTCATTTTTTACAAATAGAAAATGTTTGGAAACCTTGATATATCATAAAAAATCTGTAGAACTGATACAGAGGTTTACAGTATATGCTGTTTGAATTTCATGCTGTACAGTACCTGGGCAAGTTGTGACTGAAGCTCAATTTGCAGGGCTTGGAGTGTTTTTTTAAGGTTTGTTACTTCTGTCCTGCTCTCATCGATTGTAATCTGTACGTGTTGCATTTGGTTTTTCAAGTCAGCACTCTAGATTAAATAAGGAGCAAGAGATGCAGTAATCAGTATACTGATCAGAGAGGTATGCCATTCTCTGTGTGGATGGATCGATTCAAGGAGAATAAATCAATATTTATAAAGATATATGCTGTCACATGGTCTTACAATTTTGTTGAAATTGTTTTCTGCTTCTTGGCGGTTCCTCATAGCCATGGCTTCATACTGAGCTCTCATGTCATTCAGAGTTTTGGTCAGGTCAGCACCCGGTGCAGCGTTCATCTCCACACTGACTTTACCAGTTGCTGGAGCTCTGATGGCTTTAATTTCCTAAAAGATAAAATTCATAAAATATCAGAAGCAATGGCACAGTTAGTGCTGTATTTACAGTAGATGACATTACGTATGGCCAAATCTTACTTCATCATGATTCTTCTTGAGATAGGCCAGTTCCTCAGTAAGACTCTCAAATTGAGCTTCCAGTTCAGACTTGGACAGGGTAAGTTCATCCATGACTCTACGCAGACCATTGATATCAGCCTCCACTGAGTAGCGAATGGCCTGCTCATTCTCATATCTGTCAAGAATAATACATCCAATGCATTTTCAGATGTTTTTATCTCACAGTCATTTACATCACATGTGCTGCTTTTAAAAGTAACCAACTGTGATCTTAATATGTATGATTAGTTTCTTAAGAAGATGTTAAACTCTGATATAAATTCCCATCCTTCATAATAAATTTGGCTCATATATAAAAAAATTTTAAACTAAGATGTTCCATTTAATAAGTGTTTTATAATATTGTAAACCACTAATGCATGGCATTGTGTGAAGGTGGCACCAAGAGCCCTATTTTATTGAGTTGTAGATCCAGTGTTGTATAAGTATGTTTCTTGCTCTCTTAGATCTCAAGGTATATGAGAAACAGTCTCTTCCGAGGCTCTATGACAGGGATCCCCAACCTTTTGAACCCGTGAGCAACATTTAGAAGAAAAAGTAGTTGGGGAGCAATACAAGCATGACAAATGTTCTTGGGTTGCCAAATAAGTGCTGGTATTTGGCCATTTGGTAGCCCCTTGTACATTTTCAACTTACATTGAGACTCTATTTGGCAGTACATCTGATTTTTATACAACTAAAATTTGCCTCCAAGCCTGGAATTAAAAAATAAGCACCTGCTTTGAGGCCACTGAGAGCAACTTCCAAGGGGTTGGAGAGCAACATGTTGCTCACGAGCTACTGGTTGGGGATCACTGGTCTATAAGAAGCTAAGAACATTGTTCACTTGAATTAGGGTAAAAGTCAACATTGTACCCTTCACTGTAAGAAATTTTTTATCTTTGATCTCTCACATATTAAATATTATGGTACAATCAGAAACCTGTGGACTTTCCATTGTAGCACTATGGGTCACTAAGTTGGACCCTTAATGGACAGACCCCAGTGCAGTTGCACCACTCATAGTTACATGTAGGCTACTTTCTTTATATCTGTTTTTAGGAACTCCTAGTGCCTACCCATCGTTTCCCAACAGCCCAGTCATCAGGCTTCTGTATATATAGTGTATATATACAGGATAACAATATTCATATGGACAGTTGAGGCAAGGAGATTCTATAAATGTCTATAGAAATGCATGTTTGTATTTGTGGAAACTCACTTCTGCTTGAAGTCGTCGGCAGCCAGCCTAGCATTGTCACACTGTAATAAAAGTGCTGCATTTTCTTTGGATGCTGTGATGATCTGCAAAAGGGAAATATAAATCATCCTTGAAAATGGGTTATAAGTAAATAGATAACAACAGCATAACTCAGAACACTATAATGCAATATATACAGTAAATAGAATATAAATAATAAACAATAGGTCAATCTGTAATATAATAAATACATGTAATGTCAATGCAGACAGGAGAAGAATGTGCAATATACCAGAGCCTCAACCTGTAATATAGAACATGAATCTTGAAGGGAAAGTATTACATACCAAAATATGATCAAGGAAAAGCCATTACATTTTAGTTTTTTTTGTTAATTTTCTACATTAAAAACAATGTTCCTGTATTTGTAGTGCAGCTTCCCATGCAAGGTTTAAAGAGTTTATGGCAAAAATCCACAGCTAATGTGATGTACAATACTGAACCCATATTTCAGACCTCTTAGATTCAAACCACCCTTTGTGGCCCCACATTTGGCCAGGCATTTCCTTTCCACATTTTGAAATGCAAAATCTAAGAGACTTTGATCTGCTAATGTTTAGCACTACATGATAAGGAAATAAGGTTATACACAGTATTTTAATAAAGCAAAATAAATGCATTGATATATTTAATTGTACTTACCTGTCCTTTAAGGACCTCAATTTGGTTAAAATATTTGCTGTAGTCCTTTGGTGCCTCAGGAGGTGCTGGCCCATGTTTGTCATACCAGTCCTTAATCTTACGTTCCAGCTCAGCATTTTTCTGCTCCAGTTCATGGACTTTGTCCAGGTAGGATGCCAAGCGGTCATTAAGATTCTGCATGGTTAGCTTCTCATTAACTGTGAAGACATCCATATTTCCAGCTCCACTTCCACCACCATAGCCACCACCAAAGCCACCACCATAGCCACCACCATAGCCACCACCAAAGCCACCACCTACACCAAATCCATCAGCACCAAATCCACCAGCACCATATCCACCAGCACCAAATCCACCAGCATAACCACCAGCTCCACCGCCAATGCCACCACCAAAACCAAAGTCACCAGCTCCAGACCCTACACCACAAGAATAGCCACCGCCAACTTGACTGCCTGCATATCCTCCTGAACCATGGTGGCTTGATTTAGTAGTCTGTTTGAATGACCTGTAAGACATATTGCTGAAGCAAAGAGACACCCTTCTAGTGACAGAAAAAAGCTGCTATGGGGAGTGCAACAGTGGAACAATTCTTAGTCTTTATATATGATATCCAAAGGGTGTGTCATATCAGATTTTTGGAACAGCAGTCTCCATGCCAAATTATTGTAACATCTTTGTTCCGATCAATTATAATTATTAACTTGCATCACTTTGCATTATCCCCATAAAGCTGTTTGTTACACTATTTTATTGATGGGTGGAGTACAATTGTGCCTCGGTAGCAAAAAGAGAAAATCAATAAAGTATCGAATTATCATCCTGTTTGTACACGCGATTCCTAATTCTCGTCACAACAACTGAAATAAAAAGACATTTATGTACACATAATATTTATACATCTATGGTATTTTAGTTTATATAATAAATATTTTAATGAAGTTAGAAAAATAAATAATAAATTGATTATACTTTGCCCCATCATTTGGTATTTTACAATAGTTACACTCATCTATTGAAAACTGTTCTCAAGGATCTACATTTGTCTAAATTTTCTTAGCTATAGCAATTCATTGGACCTAAGGCGGAACTGTCCCCTTTAGGATTGGTTCAAAATTGGCAGAAAAAATATATTGTTGGGACATAGTACCATGATGTATAAATAAAAGTCATGTTTAAGCATAAGAAGGAATTGCTGATACAGTTAATTATATATGGTTTATATAGATATTTATGGCTCTTATAGATCACAAGTATCCATATAAAACAGTCAACTCCCACGTAGTTGGTACAAGTGTTAATACCAGGGCAGTGCACACATCACATAGTGGTGCGCACAAAGAATTTTGTGTGGAAATTTGCATTTATTCCAACCCGTGCACATCGTTTAATATGTGCGCACAAAATATTTTTTTCTGTGGACATAGAAGAGAAGGCATTAGAGGGAACATTGGTTAATAACATTTTTATATATAGTTAACAGATACAAAAGTATAGGACCTATAATTTGGAAAATATGGGAGTATTCCACCCTTGCTGAAATGGATCAGTGACTCCTCCTTTTTATATACATGGCCACCTAGCATTGGAACCATGAAGGCATCCATGGTGAAATATGAAGAGTCCATAGGATAAGTCCTATATTTAGTTAAAAAAACAAAAATTAGATTTCTTTGTTTTTTTTTTGTAATTAAACTTTTATTGCCTTAATACAGATTCATATGTTTCCCACATGTCAAATGGTATCTATAATCTTCCATGATGCAGTAAGTAAAGCATTTGTCAGCATTGTTCCAATATCATTCCTTATTGTTCTCAGTCAGTTCTCAGGCTGGATGTAACTTGCATCAGAAAAGAGTTTATTGCACACATTGTGCAAAGGAAACAAAACAACAAGAAACAGCATGAAGTGGCAGGTTGAGTCAGTAACTGTTTTCACAGGTGACTCCATCCTCTCACTCCCTAAGCTAAAGCAGTCCCGCATAAAGAGTAAGAAGAACATGGAAACAAAGCCACTAATTATACATCTTTAATAAAGTGGGGTTGTGGTCTAAAATTTTATATATTTTGGTGTTTCCAACTTCTTTCCTTTTAATTCTTCCACTTGCACTATGGTGGGTGACGATGATTCCAATAAGCAAGATAATGAGTGTCCTCTTGTGTCCTCCTTATTGTAGTAAGCCAGGTTCTTCTTTAGTTTTATTCATGTATAATTAATTATGTATGCCAGTGGATGTTGTGTGGATATATTCATCATGAATATGACATATTATTCATAAATTAATCTTGCTGATTGATTGAGATGTTGCCGTATTTATTATGTTGAACTTTTCTAGAATTAAAAATTGGGTGAACGTGGCATTTCAGAATAGATGTTTCTCATGTTTTTACCAGGTATCAGTTAAACACTGAAATTCATACACATATATAGATTTTAATATGTGTACAACACAATTTTGTTGAAATGGTCCTTTGCATATCCTCATAGTCAGGTCTTCATACCGAGCTGTTATGTTATTCAGTGATCACTGGTCAGGTCCATACCTGGTGTAGAGTTTATTTTCACACTATCTGTGCCAGTTTCCGGTGCTTCGCGGGTTTAAGCTCCTACAATACAAGATACCAAAATAAATTATGTAAGTTTAATTATTTACATAAAGCAATATCACAGCCACAGGCACACGTAATTAGTTTTAAGTGGCTAATTAGCAATAAATGGTGTTCCTTATAGCCAAATCTTACATTAGCATGGTCCTTCTTGAGAAAAGTCAGTTCCTGAGACTTTCAACATCCTACAGGGCTGTATGTATGTACACCATTTCTATCAGCCTCCATTGAAAGTCAAAGGACCTCTCATTGACTTTATTACAGACTTAGGCATTGTTTTCTCCACAAGCACGATGCCACCTCATAACCATGCCAGGTGCTGCTATTATATGCTACCTGAACCAGAGGAAGGATTATGTGACCATAACACAGAATATCATACCAATGATGTGTCCATCTTTATCCAGGAGTGATGGATATGGAAATCTTAATGTGGGGATGTCAGAGGTATCACTGATGATGCAAGTACATCATTAACCAATAAAGATGAAAAAGACCACAATTCACAGCACAAAAAAATAAATATATATTAAAGTGATACTGACACTAAAAAATTTAAAAAAGAAATAAATTTTAACATATGAATGTATATTAAATGTTACCTGTAGGTCATGTTGATCATTTTTTGCTGAGAGGTTTGTTTTTGTATATAATTGTTAGTTGAAGTTCCTAAGCCTGACTCTCTGTCCCATCTCAGCCTGTTACTGTTTCTAATGCTGCACAAATATGGCAGCCCCCTCATACAGGAACATGGGGGATCAGACAGGTAATTTAAAAGCATCATACAAATACTTAATGGCAAAGTTACAAGTAGCTTTCAAAGCCAATATTATAATAGATGTAAAAAAAATTTAATTTCAGGTGTCAGTATCTCTTTAAAGATTTGATTCATGTAATGAATATTTAAATGAAGTCTGAAGAAGAGGAAAGCCCTAATAAATTAGGAGACTATGTAGTGAATGTAATTAAAGTCGCAAAGAGAAAAACATTGTGCACCAATAAGAGTTAAAATCCACATCTCGCAATGTAATATTGTTCCTTAAACGGTTATTGCATTGCAAATCGTCATTGCGCATTGCGGATTATAATTGCGCACTCTTAAGAAGAGCTTGAAGGTGTCATAATCTTTTGGAGCAAACTTTGCAACTTTTTCAGTAAGAAGTTTTATTACATTGACAGCGCATTAGCGCAAAGTATAAAATTCGCAAATGGCCTTCCGCTGGCAGAAGTGGTCGCTAAACAGTTTCCGGGTTCGCAAAAGGTATATTGCATTCGCGCAAAGGCTTAACTTTTCGCATTGCAAATAGTTTTTGCGTTACGTATATAACATTCACTTATATATCCTGTACCATCACTGGCTAGTGGCTAAAATACACTCTTATTCTAAAAAAAAAAATGTTCTTAGGGATCTAATATTGCAAGCAAAGCTATAAAGACAATATTGGTGTTTAGGAATGTTGGGAAATAAAGACAGGTTGCATCTTGGAGAGAACCTTTTTTAAACATTAGTAGACCCTTTTTTCACTTGCAGGGACATTTATTTCACTTTCTTGAACAAGAAATCATATAAACTTATTTGCATTAAAGCAGGACTTATCTTGAAATCCCCTTACCACTTAGCGTACCAATACAGAAATGCATGCCTCATTATAGAGCTGAAGTATTAGTAGGAGTCAAGCAGCTGATGCAAGGATTAATAGCAACTCCACCCATATACCAGAAATAAATATATATTATATATCATATTGCATTGCCACCCAGTGTTAGAACCATGAGCTAGCATCCATTATGAAACATAAGTATTGATAGAATACCTCCAATATTTATAGCTGATATGCCCCACTCAAAAGTTGTTTTCTATAATCACTTTACAGATAATATTGTAAATCATCATTCAAACAACCAAGAGAGTCTATCCTCCTCCATGTGTTTCTGTAGTTTTTGCATTCATAATGAATTAATCTTGTAAGTCACTATTCTGATTTGCTCACATCAAGGATATAGGAATATAATATACCATTTCTTTTTACAAAGATTCACATACAGAGATTATAGAGACTTCTGTAGGCTACTGAGGGTAAAGAACCAAAGCACTTTTTTTAGTTTTAGTTTATCTCCCTCTAGTCTGTGTGAAACCGCTAGTCTAGCTTTGCCTTTATGCGATCATTTTGTTGCATATTTGGATTTTTGGACTGGCTTGGATCATGAAACTCACACAGACCAACCAAAGCTATTCTATACAAGCTATACAAGACTCACAGGGCATTATCGGGTGCAAATCTTAAAACAGGTGATGAGAAATAGACAAACAACAAGGCTGGATAAAACTTGCTGCTGCTACCTGCACTTCTTGGACCCCAAACGCCACCACTCACTGGATCCTATGATGATAGTGGACTTTTCTGGTTCCTGGATTCCAGCCTATTTATCCTCAAGTTAGTGTCACACGCACACACTTTTTACACAAACACACACTTACATTTACACTTATACACACATACATTTTGGGGGAGGATTGGGGGTTTCACACATACTTGAACATGCACATTCATGCATGCATGTAGCACGCAATTTGTTTAGTGTACACACACATATACATGTTTTATGCAGCCTGTTCTTTGTCCTGATAAAAACAATGTTTTATTGCCATTGCTAATTTGCTGACCCTAACCTAACCCTAACCCTAACCCTAACCCTAACCTTTATATGATTTACAGCGAATATATTACAGTCATTTCTAACTTATGTTACATCATTTCTAACTTATGGGAAAAAAGTACTTATCTCTGTATATAACATCAGCATATACAGTATGCTGGAAGTATCTCACCTGTGCCTTGTACTTGTCCTTGACCTTGTCCCTGTGTTTGACTCTGTCCTTGGGTTACTTGTATGGCCCTGTAATTTAAAGACAGTTAAAAAGAATTGCATACAATGTCAATCTGTAAACAACTTGAATATGATTTAGGACCATCCATACCCTAGTTTGTCCAGGAGGGATTGATAGGTCTTGATCTCTGCCTCCAACTTACTCTTCAGGTCCAAGAGCTGTTGGTAGTCATCTTTTTGGCAATCTGAATCAGCTCTGAGCTGTGCCAACTGCTCCTCTAAACTACAGGTCTCCTGTATATGTGACAGTTTCATGCAGAATTTTCCGTCTGTCTCCGCAAATAGCATTTCCAGAGATCTTTTCTGCCAATGAGAAAATGTATGCTTACACTAGTATCTGAGCAATGGAGACACTTGAATGGTCTCCAAGACTGAATTTCTATGTCAGATACTTCAGTTTTGTAAAACATAAGCTACGCCAAAGGTGACAGTCAAGTCTACCAGACTCATGCTTATTAACTTATGCAAGGGAAAACATTTGGTCAAGATGGCCGGAGTCAACTGTTCATTCCTGCCCAATGTCATAAGAATGCTGTTCTAGAATTGGAGACATGGCTCTTCACTAGCGTGGCTTCCATATTGCTTGTCTTTCATACTGTACCTGTGTAAGTAGGGACTGAAGCTCAATTTGCAGGGCTTGGAGTGTTTGTTTGAGGGTTGTAACTTCAGTGTTGCTTTCAACAATTGTAATCTGTCCCTGATCTATTTTTTTCTTCAAGTCAGTACTAAAAGTAATAGGAGAATCATTTAAATATATATGTCTATTTAATATGTGTGCAATATAATTTTCATAAACTATTTTCTCACAAGTCTATTGAAATAATCCTCTGTTTTTTTGCGGTTCCTCGTAGCCAGTTCTTCATACTGAGCTCTCATGTTATTCAAAATTTTAGTCAAGTCCATACCAGGTGCAGCGTTCATTTCCACATTAACTTTACTAGTTTCTGGTGCTTTAATGGCTTTAAGCTCCTGAAATATAAATCCAAAATATAAATAGTAAACTTAAAGCTGTCAACCTGGGGCTGTAGTTCAGACTTGGACATGGTAAGATCATCCATCACTTTATGGAGACCATTGGTATTGGCCTCCACTGCAAGGCGAAGGATGTGCTCACATACCTGTCAAGAGTCATTTAACAATGTTTCAACACTAGCATGATACCACATCATGAACATGCCTGCTATTACATATTGCCTGAACCAGATGAAGTAGTCCTATAATAAAAATTTGGGAAAAGGTTTCTAATAGAATTAGCCTAATAATGCTGCTCATACAGAAAAATATCCTCTAATACATTATTTCTATGGCATTGTGTGTTGATGGCTGATAATTACGTATTAAATTAAAGTACTAGAAGGACTTTGGAGCCTTTGTGCGCTGTAATTAGGGTGTTGTCTCCTAGCAGAAGACAGACAAGGTTTGTGATCATATAATAAACTCTGGCTGGTTCATATGAAATATGATAGTTCTACTTCATTTCTGTGCTGGTACCTGATCCTCTCTGACCATGTTCCTTGTCAACCCAGGCATGGTAGGTTGTTTACTTGTACAGTATATACACCATAACAAGCTCCCATAGATATGACAAGCATAGTCCTCTTGGAAGTACTATGCAGTGCTCTTGGGTCCTAAAGAGCTGTTGGCTTGCAGGTAAACTATTTAATGTTTAATAGCACTATTAATAATGTTTAATAGCAGCTGAGCTATAAAGGTTTATACATGTATACAGTATATAATGTATGAATGTGTGCATGTATGTGAACTCACTTCTGCTTGAAGGCATCTGCAGCCACCCTAGAATTGTCACATTGTAATAAAAGTGCTGCATTTTCCTTTATTTATTTTGAAATACCAATACCCATGAGATGCCAGTACCAGAAATTGTTTTGGGGATTTATGTCAAAGTCCAAAAACCTACAGTAGTACAAAAGGAGTACAAAAATTCACCCCACAAAACTAAGCATACTTTTGAAAAACAAATGCTTATTTCCATGAACAATATTTTGCCCATGTGAATTCAAAAAAACTCCTACATGTTCTTTATTGCAAAGTCAAAGTTCCCAAAAATAAAAGGCTGAACATTTGGAGTAACTTGATAGGATATATTCATAATGTATCAAAATATGTGACTTCTAGAGACCCCAAAATGTAAATTGTGCTTGAGAATTTTCATCTTGGCTTCTTCACTCAAAATTCATTAAGATTCGTTTTTAAAAACTTTTGGAACAAATGCTGGAATCACAAAAATCACATCCCTTAGGATCCATCCTCCTGGACAGTCCTACATTTAATTTGCATTTAAACCCTAGTGCTCCCTAGCTTGTGTGTTTGAATGATGTGCAAGGTAAGGCCCAGTTGTTTTTCATGAATACAGCATTGCCAGTAATAGGCAGCACTCTATTAATAAAAGAGGTACTGGTCTTTGAGCTCCAAAATCGTTTGCCTTTGGCAATCCCATAAGCACACAAGATAAGGGTCTTCAAAGCTAATCCTCACATACCACCCCTCATGTAAACAACGCTGCCTATTGCAGGAAATGCTGTTTTCATGTGAAAGGTCCAGTTCTGTGCCCTCCATTGTAGAACACATCGATCTGCACCTTTGAGCACTATGCTACATATATGTATATGGTTTTGAAAGTTAATAATTTTCAAAGGTTCCAAATTAGCCCAGTATTGACGAATAAAGCCAAATATTTTCAAGGATATTTAGTGTTTGTGCACAAAACTGCCAAATTGCAAAGCTTTGCAAATTATATTGAAGGTTTCAGTTTTTCTGAAGACTAACTCAAAATTTGCAGGGATCATGTGAATATTCTTATAGCACGTAGGCATCTAATTACATGATGGTTTTCAAGGCTGACACCTTTCCTCAAATGAAACATATTTGCACACAATTTGGAGAAACTAGCAATATACTTCCTATGCTAGAAACACTACAGTCTTGAGAATATACTAGCTTACAACATGGAAGGCACCCTGTATCCTGCCTTTCACCCTAGATGCATTGTCCCTGCACCAACAATTCCCATTTATGATTTAATCTAGTAATTTTCCATGTTATTACTAATTACTATGGAACAGAAAGAATCTGCTTTCTGGATACCTTGGGATAATAAAATATTTTAATTAATAAAGTGTCCTTTGCACAAAAAGGTTCTGTTGTAATTAAACAATTGTACATGAAGGTGAAGCTATAGAAGAACCATGGGACTTATGTTAGATCACTTTCCTTAACGTAGCTTCTCTCATTTCCATACTTTTTATTTCCATCTAATTTGTTCAAATGAAGTCTAACTGTACAAGTCTTATGGGACATTATTTGGTACAAATCTCATTGGAGGTGCTTCATAGATTGCTCTCAAAACATGTAAAGTACAATATGGAAAACCACCAGACTGGATATAACTTGCATCAGAAAAGAGTTTATTGCAGAAACTATGCCCAGGAAAGGAAACAACAGGAAACAGCATGAATTGAAAGGGTGAGTTGATAAATGTCTTCACCAGGTTTAAACATGTACTCACTCCCCAATGTAAAGCTGTCCCACAAATAAAAGTAAGAACATTTGAACCAAGTTATCTATCTTGCATTAGTAACGTAGATGTGGGGCAGAAACAGTATTTAAGTTGGGAATTTTGACTTCTTTATTTTTTTTTCTTCCACTTCCACCTTCGTTCAGATCAACATTTTTTCAGATTTGGTTTTCCACCTTTAAGATTTCTGAGGAACTGTTAGAGAAGAAAGTAGTGTGGTCAGTAGTTGCCCAAGTTGAAAAAAAAAGCAATGGAATGGTCAGTGTCATTTTAGAGGATTTTCTTTGCAATGCAATAAATTCTACAGAACTCAATGTCTAGCACAGGATCAAAAATAGATTCTAAATAGGGCCTTAATAATAATAATATGCCCCAATAGGCATAAATCTATATAATTGCATATATTTTCATCTAACATCTTGGCAGTTGTCTCTACTGAGACTGACCAAAGATGAGAGGACTGGTTCATTTCTACTTTACAGATGGATTGGGAATAGGATCACTTGGTAAAGAGATTCTGTGTTAATAACCAAAGTCAGACTCAGGTGTGGGCACCTTTTGCTTTTACAACCATCTTAATTTCCTGGGCTTATAATGAATATAAATATTCTTGTGTTGAAAAAACAAAAATTTAGCACACTATGTTTTTTTGCTACACTTCCTTCTTGTTTCTAAGATATATAGTCTCCTAATAACACCTGCCTTTTTAGATCAGGCAGGGGATGCTGAATAAACTGAATAGCTGACACAAACCAGTCATAGGCAGAATGTTTTCATATAGTCCTCTTGATTTAAGTGTGGGAAATATGAATTCCTTTTAAGTCTTAATATATAATGTCTAAGTTAAGAAAGTGTTAGGACACCAGTATGTTCCCTATCCAGCTATATAATCCTACCATTGGAATAAAATCAAGATTTATATTGATTCAAAATAGTGAAAATTCTGCATGTATTACTTTGTATGCACATTCCTATTAGGGTACGTGCTTCATTCTGCAACATGAACATGTTATTAAGTGTTTCACCTTTGTCTGGGCCCTGTCCTTGACCTTGTCCCTGTCCTTGACCTTGCCCCTGTCCTTGACCTTGTCCCTGTCCTTGGGTGACTTGTATGGCCCTGCAATTAAGGAAAGACAGTTAATAAGATTAACAAATAAAAGTTAATAATTGAAATATAATTTGGACCATCCATACCCTAGTTTATCCAGGAGGGATTGATAAGTTTTGATCTCAGTCTCCAACTTAGTCTTCATTTCCAAGAGCTGATCATACTCATCTTTCTGGCACCCGGACTCGGCTCTGAGCTGTTCCAGTCGCTGCTCTAAACTAACAATGGTTTCCTGTATTCTGGACAGTTTCATGCAGAATCTTCCCTCGGTCTCAGCTAATTGCAATTCCAGAGATTTTTTCTGCCAGTGAAAAAAGTAAAGTAAATAAATTTTTAGGTGTTTATACTTTTGTCTTTGAACATAAACAGTTACATTTCTGCAGAAAAAGACTTTGTTCCTAGTAAGGTATGGACTATCCTTCTAAATATAATAGTTAAATCACATTATTTCTCCTCAATTTTTTAAGAAATGTCTTAATCATGTTTTTAGCCAAACCCTGTCAAAATCTTGATCTTAAATTTTAATAATCCTTGAAATGTAAATTTCTGAGGCTAAATATGCCTGTGCAGTTCAAAGCAGAAATCTCTATACACTACACATTCTGTTAGTATTTACACTGTTCAGCTCTCTTCTACGTACTTCAATAATAACATTTCTAGGAAACCTGATAAATCATGAGAATGCTGCTTCAGAACCCAAATGGCTTTTATGTTTTGTTTCATACTGTACCATGGAAAGTTGTGATTGAAGCTCAATTTCCAGAGCCTGTAGTGTTTTCTTAAGTTCTGAAATTTGAGTCTTAATTGTGGTATCTTCTTTGACATCTTCCTTTAATTTTTCTTTTATTGGAACTGTCTAAATAATAATAATAGTTATAATTATAAACAGACCATAGGGGTTTGGGTAACAAACAAAGACATTCGCTGATTAGAGGAGAGGTGTGTTGGAAGGACATTAGAGCAAAGTTGAGTTCATATCTCAATTCACACCAGACAACTGAATGTATTTGTGGGGGGCACAACATTTCTATTAAATAGTTATACTTACTGCAGTGTTGAATTTTTTCTCTATTTCTGCCCGGTTTTTCTTTGCTAATTCTTCATACTGAGCTCTCATGTCATTCAGGATCTTGGTCAGGTCATTACCTGGTGACGCATTCATTTCCACTTTAACGGTACCGGCTACGGCTACCTGAACACCTTTAACCTCCTGTAGGATGACAAAACAAAATGTTAAGACAGCATAGGATTTTCAGAAGGAAACATGGTTATCAATCATTCGTTACTGCATTTACAAGCTATTAAAGTTAAATATTACATCTTCATGATTCTTCTTGAGAGAAGCCAGTTCTTCATTGAGACCCTGGAGCTGGGACTCCAGATCAGTTTTGGCATTGCCAAGATCATCCATGACTCTACGCAGACCATTGATATCAGCCTCAACTGTCTGGCGAAGGTGCAACTCAGTCTCATACCTGTCAAGACATGGGCAATACAATTTAACCTGCATGATGCAGTCTTATTAATATATTCCCTGTTGCTTTTATGTGTAACACCCACTCAGTAAAGAATTTAGGTCCTTAAGTGTTGAGATATTTCCCTAAGTAAACTAAAAAATGTTGGAATATGTGGTTCACCTTTAATGAGAATGCTGCAGATAGATGAAATTATTCAGTAATATGCATGTTCATATGATAAGATGAAGTGCATTTGTATATATGTTTGTGTGTGTGTATTTGAGCTAACTCACTTCTGCTTGAAGTCATCAGCAGCCAGCCTGGCATTGTCACACTGTAATACAAAGGTTGCATTGTCTTTGCATGCTGCGATGATCTGCAAAAGTTAAATATAAAGCAGTAAAAAATTTAATACCATAACTAATGTGAGAATAACATGTATATTACACATAAAGTCAGCCTTTAATAGCATATTAAACACAGGAAATGTTGCAGAAAATAGGAGAAGATGAAGGTGCAAAACACCAAGAAACATCAGCCTCCATCTGTAATAGACCACATGAGCCTTGAAAGACAAGTGCATAGTCTTTTTATTTTAGTTTGGTCCCCTTCTCATTACTCTTTGCCATTCATTTTTGTTTTTCTAGTCTGGAATTAGACTATGTGCCAGGCAGGTACCAGTGCCTAATGCTAGCACATGCACACATTGGGTTTTTGGGACAATGCTAATACATACAAAAAGACGAAGAAGTGAGGAATGGAAAAAAGACTATAAAGAGAGAAATAGAAATAATTTCTATACATACTCCAGGTAATCCAAGTACATGTTCATCTTATGGTAAACAGTAATTGCAGTTTTCTAATTGTCGCTTCTGAAAAACCTATGGTATTTGAATTCCATTTACAGATATTGGATTAGTGAGTAGAACAATAATCCAGGGAAACCCATTCTTTAGAGGATGGCACAAGAGGCGTGTGAGAAGTGATGTACACCATACAGTAGAAATAAACTGTGTAAATGTAGTTATTAAAGAAGATACCCTGCTCATTTTGGTGCTTAAATATTTGATAAACAATTACAGGACTATCCAAATAAAGTAAATCTCAATGATGTGCGATAACAAATCATGCCGTTGGGTTGGATGGAGAAGGATGGAGAGCATCAGACATACGTGTTAGCCTAAGAAAATTCTAACAATGGTTATTTCTTTGTGAAGTGAGACAATAACCAGTCGGCATTATACGCTGTGATAAGAAAATTGGCATTTTATAGGGGATTTATGCAGGTGCAGGGTGAATGATTGGTAAACAAGCAGTCATTAAAGACACAAGATATTCATGAATTGTATGATACTGTTTCTCTTCTTCATTAGAAATGTTTAACCTGATCATCAGACACAGTTATGGGACCTAGACTTAGGAACATGCTGCACACTTCAATACTCATGATATTCATACTATTTTGGAGGCCTAAAAAAGACAATTGAAGATCTCAATTATTTCCATGTCAAAAACTGTGGACAGGTGTAATGAAATCTGAAATAATTTTCCATATTATCTTATGATTTATTAAAGTAAATGACATGAGGTAGCCATACATCATTATAGTGATATACCATATAAATGCAACTTTGCCAGCATGCAATAGTTTATCTGAAGTTCAAGATTTTGGTACAACAGTTCTTTTACTATGTCCATTATGAAGAATAAGGTAAAACAATGTTAATACATAATATATATATATTGCATGCCTTGTTTTAATAAAGAGTAATAGAGTTATTTTCTGTCATACCTTAGCTATAAGATCATCAATGTCTTTGTAATATTTAGAGTAGTCCTTTGCCCCTTCTCCAGTTGTGGTCCCAGGTTTTTGTTTGTCATACCATTCCTTAATTTTACGTTCAAGCTCGGCATTGGCTACCTCCAGTGCATTGACTTTGTCCAGGTAGGAGGCCAAGCGATCATTAAGATTCTGCATGGTTTCCTTCTCACTGACAATCTGCAGTCCACCTGAAGCACCACCATGGCCACCACCTGCACCAAAGCCGCCACCTGCACCAAAGCCGCCACCTGCACCAAAGCCGCCACCTGCACCAAAGCCACCACCAAAACCACCACCATAACCACCTCCAAAACCACCACCATAACCACCACCAAAACCACCCTCAAAGCCACCAGCACCAAAGCCAGCCCCATAACCAGCTCCACCACCAAAGCCTGCATCACCACCAAAGCCAGCACCAGCCCCTACACCACAGTGATAGGCGCCTCCAGCTTGACTGCCTGCATGTCCTCCTCCATGACTGCCATATTGGACTGATTTTGTTGATTGTTTAAAAGACTGGTGAGACATGTTGTGGAAGCAAAAGGACACCCTTACAGTAGTAAAAAAAGATCTGGTATGGTGAGTGCAACATTTGAACAATTCTCAGTCATTTTATATTATACCCAAAGGGTGTGTCTTATTGGATTATCTTTTGCTGCAATGTACATGCCAAGTAAAACCAACTGTCCTAATCAATTCTACTTATTAATTACCTTGCATCACTTTTCCCCCTGGTGTTTTCACCCCAAAGTTCTCTGTGCTAGTTAGATTGATGGGTGGAGTAGAGCTGTGCCTATATCTATAAATAAATATCTGCTTTGAAGCTATTAGTGAACTCCACTAGGAGTGAGTGAAGGGAACATGTGCCGTTTCTTCCGTTGGCCAAGGATAGTGGCCTGGGGTACATGGAGATGCTCACAGGTGTTTTGCTTTCCATGCTTTTCTTTGTGCACACCATACTGTAGCATTAACAAAATCTAAAATTTTGCCCCGATGGCCAATGAAAGTGTATCTTCAGGTTATATTGTTAATGTGGTGATTTTAGGCATTTTGCTGATATGGGATATATCATGGGAAAGGTAGAAATAGAGCATCAGAGGAAAATTCTGTTGCTTGCTGATATGGGATATATCATGGGAAAGGTAGAAATGGAGCATCAGAGGAAAATTCTGTTGCTTCCTACAATTGCGTGGAAAAGTAAAAAGTCTTCCTTTGATAAAGATACCCCTAAATATCCCATTCAAGTGAATAAAAAATGGCAAAATTTCACACTGATGCCCTCTGGGGAGCTCTGTTTCACCTTTTGATATAGATGCCCCCATTAGTACCATCGATGGCCTAAAGGATTCCTTCAGAAAAATCTTTACAAGACAAATGAAATAACATTACATTTCTACATCTCTGCTTTTTAAATATGTCATTTTAATAATTTGCCATGTAATTTGTAGCAAATGGCAATTTCTTCAAACTATGAGTAAGTATATTCTGAAAAAGAAGTACTTCAATGAGGCATGTTTCTCAGCTAAATTTCCTTCTTTAATTTGAGTACACATGGATGGATAAAAATTGCAAAACAAATTCACACTGACCTACACATCCACTCTGGTGATAACAACCCATTTTCTGGTTGGAATTTGCTCTTTACCATTCACATTCCCATTGGATATGTTGGTTAAGGTTATCAGTGTGTATATTGGACGACCCCTCCTGGTGCAATCATTGACTTTTGAGTATCAGGCCAAACAAGTGTGGCCGTGTATGGTATACCAAGGTTTAGTGGGTGGAAGAGATACAACCCAACAAGGCAGTTGAATTGTGAGCTGTGCACTACTTTCTGTCACAGCTGTTGTTTGCAATAGACAGAACCAGAACCAAAAGTATTACCAAAGCATCAGCACAAGAAACATTAGTTGAGACATAAAAAAGCAATATAACTTTGTTGAAGAACACTGGAAGAGCCTGCTAACCTGCAGCACAATGCACCCTAGACAAGGTTATCTCTTTGCCTTTTTACCCCCAGGACCTACACACCTTGCTTCCACTGAAAGCCAATATACTGCCGACGTGGCTCATTGATTAGATCAGGGGGAAATGGCCATGCATATGCTTCGCCTTCACTTTGTAAATATGCACAGTGGCCATCTTTTTCCTTCGTAAGATATGCATCAACTCCAATTTGTCTATTAGAAAATATTTTGATTGATGTCATAGTGCATCAAAAGGGAATTGGGGTAACAACCATGGGGACCCTCAGCCACCCATGGCTCATTAGCATATGGAGACCTGCAGGCTTTGCACCTCTGCCAAGGAATACTTTTTTATGAAACCCCATCAACTGTGTTACTTCTAAGGTTGCTCTCCAATAAATGTAGCCAGTTCAATCTGCCCTTCAATAAGTAATACCAATCCAGCTGTGCCAACTCTAGATCTCTTCATGCTATGCCCCAATCCTGCACCACCGGTGTGTCCTGAAAAACCACTTTGGGTTTGGCTCAGGTAGGTGTGCTTCTATATTTGATGGATCATCATAATTAATCTCATTTCATGCAGTTTTTGCTGTGTTTGCATTTAGAGAAATATAAACTACTGACATTTTCTCACATTGCTTTTTTGTTGATATCCACCCCCTGGTAAGAAATTGTTTCACAGAATCAGCCTAGATATCACCAACGTTTCTGTATACCTTATTTATCATTTACATTTATAAAGTGTCTTAATCAGCTTTTTATGCTCAACAAGTTTTTTCATAATATAATTTCTACTTAAATGATGGTATTGTAGAGCAAGTCTCAGTTTTCCAAATGACTCACATATGTTTTATGTTAAACATTCCAATCTTTAAAAAAATTTACGTATGAGTTCTAAACCATGTTGTGTGTTTTTTTAAATGAAACAATACAATAAAATATACATTTCTGAATTTCAGTGCCAGTTAGCCAGTGTTACAGCAAAGCAGAAAAGACATTTTTACGTCAAATAAGTTTACAAAATTGGACAGGCAATTTCCATGACCAATGACTCATTTTGGAGGGATAGCAAGTTCTATTTTCTATATATATAATAATGTCCAATTGCTAATATAAAAAATATTATATGTTTATAAGAATATTTCATGGATTTTGGAGGAGCAGGTCAATATGTTGATGGGTGAGGTCCAACTGTTGTCTCCTTGATCCACATCTTCTTTGAGGAGTCACTAGATACATGCAAATCGTTGCGCTTGTATCCAACCAAAGAGCAAAATGTGGTTTGTAGCCATGTACTTACCTCCTGATGGCTGCTTTTGCTTTGCCATTAAACTGAATGGTTCTGGAGGCTCTTTTGTTTCAACCTGTTGTAATAAACCTGATTTCAATGTGAACTATGTTGAAATAAGTGGGATGAAAGTAATGTGTATTGGAATTGGTGCTGACATTAGCATGCACTCACTGGAATAGACAGATTTATAGGAACATTTAAAGTGGGTTATTCATTTTAGCAGTGATATCATGTTTACATACACCTACATCTTTTTCACTTTATATGAATGTCTTTTAATTGTTGGAAAGGCTAATTTGCTTCCACCTGCTGGGACAAATATTGTTTATGATGTTGTTTGATCTGGAAACGAAGAACCAAGAAAGCTATGAATTACAGGAAGGCAGAATCCATTTAAAGCAAATAATTCTCATTTTGAAAAATAATTTCCTTTTTCTCTGTCATAATGAAACAGAACTTGTAGTTGTGTCCTACTAAGCTGCATGGATTCACATTGGTGGAAAAACAATCCTATTGGGTTTATTTCATGTTTAAATGATTTGTAGCAGACTTAAGGTATGGAAATCCAAATTATTATCTGGAAATATCCCAAACATTTTTTAAATATTTCCTAAATACCTTAACTACACATTGAGGTTGTAGTTGTTAGCTTGAAGTTCCAACCTTAGCACATAACAATGTTACAGATATAGGAAAGTATTGGTATAGTTTCTAAGACAACACTAGCAAATACATTTTCACAACAAAAGTCACCTTGCCTTAAGTTCAGGCTTCACTTTCAAGTGTATCTAGTCTCAACTCAATAGGCCTTCATGCTGAGTCCCACAGACCACCTTGGGGGTAGCCCTGCAGTCTGAGAAGTACTGTCTGAGAAGTACTGTTTTATTGGAAGCAGAATTAATTTTTTTCATTTATTTTGCCACCCTATCCAGACCACTTCATAAGCTCAGAACCCAGCACCGAGGGTCCCATTTCTTGCAATGAATTTCTTGTACAGAACCATGGTCAAGCTCAGAATTTAAAAAAGCAGAGCCTCCAGTTCCACAAACATACAGATAGGATCATTGGCACAATCTCACTGTGGGCCAAGGTACTTTACTCAAGACTAAAGGAACATCACCCCACAGAGTTAATTATACTGGTATCAGTACCAGTCACTGGCATGGCATATTCAGAGATTGTATAGCAGATGGCTTAGAAGCATTTCAACATTTTTACATTTTTATTCCTCTGACTTCTAATCCATGCTTAATGTTTGACACTACTACTGGTGTTAGAAAGGAAAATAGTGACCCAGCCTTATGAGTACAAGGAATCCTGTGATACATGGTACCACATGAAATTCTACAATCTAGGGCACAGGTTCCCAAAGAGTGGAATGGTTATTTTAGTAGGGTGTAAAGCACTGGGTGGGGTGGCTCAGCCTGAAGCCCAATTAGGGTTAGAACTGATTTGCATATCTGCTGTCTTTGCTCAATTGTAGGGAGTCTGTTACAACACCTTTGCTGGAGGCACAGGGTTATTGCTTAATTCCATGTGTTCCTTAGTCATCTGAAACTGAGATAAAAGCAGCTTTCTAGTCTCTGAATGATTTACAGTATATAATGTTCTCTAGCTTTAAACTGTGTCTCGGGCAATAGTTTAGGGAGCAGACCCACCAATGACAGGCAACAGGGAGCCTTCTTTCCCCCTACTAGGGATTTTGAATTAGTCTAGTATGTGTTTCACTAATGTACCTTGTGTAAGGATGGCTCTGTCATGCAGAGTTTGGGTACATCTTACTCTATTACTAGTGATGGGCGAATTCCCGCAATTCGCGAAACGCCAGTGAAAATTTTCTAAAAAAAGAGCGTTGTTTTTGACGCGACGAAAACGACGCGACGCACGTTAAAAACGTGCTGCGACTCGTTTCGCAAATTTTTCGGCAAAGCGAAACTGGGTAGATTCGCCCATCACTATCTATTACTTGTTTTTCCTAGGAAAGCTTTAATGCCAACTGATATATTTCTCTACAGAGCAGTCCCATTCCTGACAATAATTTTTTAGCCTGATAAGATGACTAGAGTAGTTGATACTGTTTTGCTCAGCTCTGCTGAAACCTTGGCCCTGCAGCCTGACGTCACCCCCAGTATGCTCTCCCCTTCTGTATGCGTGCGCACGTGCATGCTCATGAACAGTACGCAGGACTTAAGAGAAGAGGAACACACTCAGCCGGACTAGGGGTAGGAAGCAGAGAAAGGTACGTGCCTGGTGCCCCCCAAGCTTTGCACCCTAGCCACGTGCCTACTCTGCCTACCCCTAGTTCCGGCCCTGACTTTGCTCAGACCTTGCAACAAATGTGTAATTCTAGCATACCATAAAGTTCTGTACAAGCCAAAACACCCACAGTCCTTTAGCAGTTGAGAGCCCTGCCTCTAAAGTTATTTGAGTTCTCCATTAAATAAGTTCTTAATAAGAGTGCAATTCTTTTAGGAATACATTCCCTGCATAATAATTTTATTTCTAGTGACATGAACATAGTTTTCATTCTTTTCTACTTATTTGATATGATCCTCTGAGTCTTTCTCTGGATAGAACCAGAAAAATCCTCATAATGTCAATGTCGATCATAGACTTTTCAGAGGTAATCGCACCTGCACCTCTGGCAACCGGATTTGACACAGTTGTTTCCAATGACACCACCTGTGCCTTGCCTTGTTATGAAAAACTTTTTGTCAGTGATGAGCATTGAGCAGTTAAAGTTTTATCATATTTCAGTATTGGGGCAGCAATATTACAAAGGTAGGTTGAGAAAACAAACTCATCATTCTCAAAAGAAAAAAAATAAATCTATTTGTATAAATTTATTTAGTATCCTCAACAGTTTGGCAGCATGTTTAGTAATTACTTCATAGTAATAGTAGTGACTTCATAAACTTCATGATCAGTTCTGGACTATCCTTACCCTACACCATCCAGGGTTCTGTGATATGTTTCTATTTCTTGTTCCAGCCTTGTCTTGATGTCTAAGAGCTGTTGGTACTCAAAACGCTGGCACTCTGAGTCTGGAAATGGTCCTCTAGCATTGACAGTTTCATACAGTAACTGCCCTCAGTTTCTGCTAAGGTCAACTCCAGAAATTGTTTCTGCCAAGTAGAAAGATGCATTAAATATTAAACATTCTTGAAAATGAATATATTTGTTTAGGTGCTTGGACTTCTATTGGCATCTTCTCAAAACTACTGTAGAACTGGGCTCCTTCAAACCCATTACATTATTTTATACTTTACCATGGTGATTTGTGACTGAAGTTCAATTTCTTTTGAGTTCTGAGATTTCGCTTTTGCTTGTCTGCACTTGTCCCACCCCAGTAGATATTTCTTGTCCCAATTCTGCTCTCTTGAAAAAGCAAAACAATAAATACATAATGGTTACTTTCCTAGTGTAAGCTACCATGTCAAATGAAGACCCATTGACCTTTGTTTTGATTTGGGAAACACATTATGGTTCCTTGTTCAACTGTTTATTGTGTGTATAATCAGTTCCCAGAAAAGTGAGGGCTTTGTATATGTGAGTTTATGCCTCTCTTTTCTTATAGCGGTGTTCGGCTTCCCTCTGGTTCTTCTCAGCCAGTGCTTCATGCTGAGATCAGCTCTTGTTTGGTCTTTCCGTAATTTGGATCTTCATACCTTAAGTCTACTAGAAAATCATGTGAACATGAAATAAATTCAATAAGCTGGTTTTGCTTCAAATATGGATTAACTATATCTTATTTGAGATCAATTACTAGCGACTGTTTTATTATGACTTGAGAAAAAATATATATTTCGGTATGACCCAAAGCATAAGTGGTGGAGTTAAAAAAAAGGGAAAGGTCATGTTTTTTTTAACTTTTCAGATAATGAAACAATGTGACGGACTAAATAAGGACACTATCCTATAATCTACTGATCATCTCGCAGGGGATTATTGGGGGTACATACAACTAAAATGGGTGGTTGGGATGGTTTTTGCTATAAGCTTGGTTCTTCCATAACTCCATAAAAACATTACATAGCAAATTGGCCTAGAGTAATAATGAGGTTTTTCTGAATTCACCTATGCATGCTGATGCATGATCTCTGAAAACAGGCTTTGATATGCAAAGCACAGCAAGAAAAAGGATAAAGCATAATTACATGATAGGAACACCATGAGATATTGACCAAAAGCAGGCAAGAGTTGTACCGTATAGCATACCTTCTACTAGAAAACATGACCCATAGGGTTAGTAAGGCTTCACGCCATAATCTGCCTCGTATTATCCAGCTCCTTAATTACATATTGCAGAACAAATTAGGGAATTGTTCCTTGATGTGAATATGATGTTGGCTATTATCATATTATTTGTGTACTTTGCAAATAATTCATTTTACCATTTACTAATTAATGTTTATATTTAAGTATCAATAACGTGTATAGGCAGTCATCTGAATTCATTATACATATTCCTTTGTTTGGAGAACCAGCAACACAGCATTAATGAAGTGCTTTCTGGTTCATATCTTTCCACAAAAAACACCCAATGATGCCCAATGACATAAAGAAAATCTATGTGATTAATAAGTCCCCAAATGTAAGATGTTGTCCAGGCGCACCAGACCCTCAGTAAGAGGAGAGTGGAAAACTGTACAGATCAACACTGAAATGGTCTTAGGCACTCAAGAAGTCAAGTAAGTCACCATAAAAACATGAACAATAACAAAAAAATCTTTATTGACATGATTAGAGTGTTTCAGTTGCAGATAGCTGCAGTCTGTAAGAGGGTGAATTCTTTATATGCAATAGCCTATGGGTGTGACATGGAATATTAAATGGATACTGTAATAGTGCTGCTCCAGCAGACTTCTGCACTGAAATCAATGTTCCAAAGAGCAAACAGTTTTTTCTTTGTATTTAATTTTGAAATCTGACATGGGGTAGACATATGGTCAGTATCCCAGGTTCCCCCAGTTATATGACTTGTGCCAACACTTTAGGATGGAACTGCTTTGTGGCAGGTTTTTAATGTATCCTACATAATAACCGAATTTGTCTCTGTGGGGCTTTTACTATTGAGTGCTGTTCTTAGATCTACCAGGCAGTTGTTATCTTGCATTAGGGAGCTGCTGTCTTCCCATTGTTCTGTTGTTAGGCTGCTGAGGGGGAAAGGGAGGGGATGATATCACTCCAACTTGCAGTACAGCAGTAAAGAGTGACTGAAGTTTATCAGAGCACATAAATATGTACTTCCCCTCTAGCTACAGTATAATGTCACAGAAACCTGAGAACACGAGAAGAATACCTACAGATCTAAATCTGAGATCAGCCAATCTTATGAACCTGTGAGCAATATTCAGAAGTAAAAAGAGTTGGGGAGCAACACTAGCACGAAGAAAGGTCCAGCTGCAAAATAAGTGCTGTCATTGGCCATTTGGTAGTCCTTATGTGGATTGCCAACCTACATTTAGGCTCTAAATGGCAGTACATATGTTTTTTAACTTGCCGCCAATCCTGGAATTCAAAAATAATCACCTGCTTTGAGGCCACTGGGAGCAACATCCAAGGGGTTGGAGAGCAACATGTTACTCTCGAGCTACTGGTTGGGGATCACTGATCTAAATCCTTCGCATTTTCCCTTGTGTATAGTGTGGTTGCTTAATGAGATGAGAAAAAGTAACGGGGCTGTGTCATTTGAAGATGGCTTCTTTAAGGGTGATGGCCCATAAATTTTGTTTCCATTGGGATGAATCGGCACAGGTACAAGGCAAACCAAACTTCTCTTGAGGGGCATGATGAGTTTCCACATTTGATGCTGAGTATACTAGTTGCCAATATGAATTTTGTATTTGTAATAATGCAATGCAACCAGGGTTGGACTGGATTCTTGGGGGCCACTGGGGCTGCAAACAAAAGGCCCTCCTGGCAGTCCCCAGGGACCCCCCCCGACCTCCAATTCCTGTGCCGTACATGCACAAACACGCCATGCCACACATAGTTTTAGCTCTTTATGGGGCAGCCAGGTACTTGCATCTCCCACTGGTGATGGGCGAATTCATTATAGTGATGGGAAAAACTTGCCTGGTCGAAAATTTGTTTTGGACACTGGCGAATCTTTCCAGGTGTTTCGCGGCAATGTGCGCTGGTGTCCAAAAATGGATGCCCGTGTCCAAAATGAGATGCCATGTGGCTAGTGGTATGAGAGCCACTGGCAGGTATGGAATTCCCCTTTGGACTACCTATTAACATTGCCACTAATGTGCTTTGTCCTTCATTAAAAAAATATTTTAAATTTGAAAATTACGTTCTGAAAACAAAAACAAAATGGTTCCACTGTGCTCCCTTGTTGTGTACTAAGAACAGGAATCACCCTTTCTGTAACTTGTTATGGAATCTGTAGAAATCTGTACAGGTATGGGACTGAATGCTTGCAATCAGGGGTTTTCTGGATAACAGATCTTTTTGTAATGTGGATCTTCATAGCTTATATCCACTAGAAAATCATATAAACATGAAATAAAGCCAATAGGCTGGTTTTGCTTCCAATAAGGATTAATTATATTCCAATAAGGATTAATTATATCTTAGTTGGGATCAAGTACAAGCTACTGTTTTATTATTATTAATAAGATGTATACACTCTCCTACTGGGAGTGAGTTTGAAAACAAGGGGAGGTTACTATTCAGTGCACATAATGCAGGCTTGTCTATTATTTAAATTACTAGCTTACTACTCATTGGCCCATTATTTCAAAGCTAATTGTGAATCTGATTGGCAGGTGCCAGCAGGAGGGGGCGTGGCTGTAGGAGTTTAAGGCCGTGCTGACAGCCGCCCGACACCTTAAGTTTTTTTTTAATTTGTGAAACATGCATCAAGTGTTTCCCTCTAAAAAGTGGGTGGGTTATACTGTTTTTAACTTTATGTGACTGCCAAAGTAGTGACTGAATGGTACTTAGTGGTGGTAGATGGGATTCAAGTGTGAGCAGTGTGCAATATAGAGCGGGCAATATGTTTGAGGGCTAGGAGGTCACCAGGGGAGGATAGTGTTGTACTGGTGTCCTGGTTGTCTTCCCTAGAGAGGCAGGGATAGAGGGGAGGCTGAGCCCACCTGACTGACATTGCCCTAGATTCACTTACTCACCAAAGTACCCTGCAACTATTGCCCTGCACATGATTTGTGTCTCCAGCAGGGCTTTTAACTAATGAATGTCTGTTGTCTGATCTATTGGCCTCAACGGCTGTTTTTAATGCAGATAAAATTAAATAGTACAACATTTTGCTTTCTGTGGGAAGGTGCCAGCATGGGTTTTTCCTTTTCTCTTTTGGATGTTTATTATAAATTGCAAATCTAATTAGCCAGCACACCACTATTGTTGAACTGCAACTCACTGCCTATGAGGGTGGCACACTCAAGCATTTGCTGCAAAATAAAAACAAGTCTATGATGTTTTAATGCATAAAACACACAACAGCCTCCTGATCGGTTTGGTGTATAGTGCACACTTTCTTCAAAGGCTCCTTGTACTGCTCCTACTGGGATAAAAACACCTTCATGAATTTAAATGTTCAAACTTCTCTTCTTATTTATAAACTGAAATAAATTTCCAAAACATCTACAGCCCTTATTGGAAAATAAGTGCATGCCGTTTTTGAAAGAAAGCTGTCAAGTCTTAAAAGTTTACTTGACTTCTAGGTTCACTTGTTAATTGAATATTCCAGTCATTTCCACTCAAGCCAAAAAAGGAGCTTGAGCGATATCTGCAATATTTCTTCTTCCCTTAACGGACCATTAAAATAATTCTCCCACAGACCCATGAAAATGTTTCCATAACTGAGTGCAAATTTGCTCCTCTTGTTGTCCCTCTGGCCTGCAAGTAAAACTCATCTTCAATCTAAAATCGTTATTATTGCTTTAATTTGGGGAACGTTACCTTCCTGCCCCACCCTTCTCTGAGGTCACTATTCAAACCCTTGCAAAGAGTGGTCACTTCAGACTTCATAGAGGCCCAGAGGGATCAGAAACATTGCCATTTTGCAAGAAACAAGCTCTAAGCAAATTAGAAATTGTCTGATGTTCTGCAGCAACCGTTTGTCTACTGCATTTTGTATATACTAGTGTTACAAAGTGTTTTGAGCCAGAAATGAAATACTTCTGCTTGCTAGGTTTTTATTGGGGGTATTGAGAGAGAACAATAAAAAAATAATGTTATGGTATTGTATTATTTAGAAAATCCATTAGATGGTGATATATAGGTATACAGTATATTTAAGCAAACCTTCACACTAGAAAGGTGTCCCAGGAATAGCAATTGGACTTCTGCTTCTGGCTCATATCCCTAGCACTGTGAAAGCAGTATAAACACAGGGGTCCATTATAGTAATGCTTCCCAAACTAATTAATCTTACAAATATCCATCCAGGAGTCTGTGGTATGGTTCCACCAATGGAAAAAATGTTGTCCTATTTTCATACATTATTTTGGCTTTTCTTGAGAGGTATATAGTTCTATAATCTGTGCTATTGATACTTTTTAGAAACTTAAAACCAAAACTTTTTCATAGCTATCCATGAGCATTTCAAAAATTTTGAGGGCATCACAAAAACACTTTGTGCTTTATATCTCCAAGGTTAACGTGAAAGTTATTTATCAGGCATTTAAAAGTCTCAACTCAACGACTCAAGTCATCAGCAGTCATCCTGATATTGCTGTTCAGCAGTAGAAGTAGGGGTGCTGCTCCAGTGAGGCGAGTTGAGAAATTGTGCCAAGAGGCAGCATTTTTATACAAATCAGGTGTAGTTTTTTTGAAGAAGGTGGCGAGTTTCCACATTACTCCATCTTGGGAATACCAATCTTTTATACTGTATGCCCGCAGAACTAAGGGGTTAGTTAGTAATCCAAGGAGTTAGAAGAGTTAGTACAGGTATGGGTTTTATTAATGTTAAAATTATTTCTTAAGTAGACTTAAGACAATCCAAATTATGGAAAAATTCCTTATACAGAAAATCAAAGGTCTAGAGCATTCTGGGTAACAGGTCCCATACTGTAGTATATATTTATAAACCCTTAGATTAAATTAGATCCTGACTATGATATAATCTTGCACAACCAATTTTCTTTTTTATGTATACAAGTTATTGGATGTCTTGTCTACCCTCAACACTTGATGTCGCTGTGACTCCACAAGTAAAAGCCATGTAGCTCTTTCCAGTCATTAACCATTATAATGATCATTGAAGATGTATTGTGCAAATAGGTAACCTCAGCATAAGAAAAACATTGGTGAAAAGTAAGTTAATTGCTTTGCCAATACTTTTTTTCATCACCATTAATTATAAGATTATCAGATTTTCTAATGAGAGAGAATGAAGCAGAAGGTTTCTATGTACATTGGATATAATAAAAGTTCATGTTAAACACCAAAGGGGATGCTCCAAGATGCACGTTATGTTCCTCTTCAACCTGCTAGAACATGTTCTGAGAACTATGAGAAGGTGTGTGTTAGTGCGCCTTTAAACTGCTGTCAATAGGAACCTGCATGAATAGGGACCTAGAGCAAGCAAGCATTCACATGGGAGGGGGACTGTGGTGTCTATCACATCAATATGTTTCTGCACCTGAAGCAAAATGCTGGAAATAAAAACATTATTACAAGCATGCTATATTTTGTAAAATGAATCTTCATGGCTTTAAATTGCCTTTGTTAAGACATATGATAACTCCAATAACTGCAATAGGCAGACCCTTTGCTCTTCTTGGATGCCACTATGTGAACTGCCTTCTAAACCGTGAAGTTTCAATAGATAATTGAAGGACTTCTAAATTACAGTAAGGGTGGGTACATTATCCTCTCTATAAAAGTATCAAGGGATATTAGAAGTCACAAGTGGGATCCATTGCTGTAGGATCACCAATATGTATGTGATAAGCTAAGTAAACAATTGATTAAAAGCCAAATACCTACTTATTGTCAAAAAGTAGCACTCTGTATTGTTAATTAAATGCCACAATTTGAAATGCAGCTCTATTAACATGTTTAGTCTTATGGTCTTCCTCCATTAATAGTAACATGAATTATTTCAGCATTTGAGCTTGAGGAACATGTTGTCATTGTTTGTAGGACAATTGTCAAAAAAGGATCATTCTGCAACACAGTCCCACAGAACTGTTGCCTTTTCACCACTTGCTTCCATGTATTGGGGGCCTGGAGGGATACCATAGGTGCAAGGTGTTGCATTTCTTAAAGCTATGCATACATTTATCGGCACCATACAGGAAAAGAAGATTAGAAGATCAGAAGTCTAGCATCAAAATGACATTCACGGAGTAAAGGGATGCAACACTGGGTGACATAGCTATTGCAGAGACCCTAAAAAAACATTTCACAGTATTCTGTATGTCACAAAGGCCCCAAAATGTTATACACACCCAGGACTCCAGTAGAAAAAAAAATTATGGTGGCCCAGTTTTCATTAAAATAAAAGTTGGCTTTATGTTGGCATTACTATATTGTTTGCTTGTTAATCTACATATTCAGTCTATTTTCCCTTCTATTCTATGCACTGTGGCCAGGAGCAACCTATGACCAGAAAGCACTATGCTTGCACTCGGCCTGGGGCAAGTAATTATTGGGCTTTGTGGGAGTGTCTGTAATGAAAATTCCTCCTTTTATGATTCATTTGTGGCTTCATTTTCTCACACAGTGAATAAATCTGTCAGATAGAAAGTTACACATCGTTTCTGCAGAATTTTCCATCTTTTCCTAACTTTTACCAGAAAACAAATAATGAAAATACCCTGAAATAGAATCCAGCACAGGTCCAATTTGAAGGACCCTTGCCTGACCCACACCCACTGACCCCTAGCTCCACTTACATTGGCAGGTAATGCCTTGGCAAGTGACCTATTAAAGATATATATATATATATATATATATATATAAATAGAGAAAGAAAGAAAAGAACCCCTTCTGCAATTGAATAATTTATAAATAAATGATTCCCATATTAGGCTGATATTCACAATTAATTTAAATAAATGTCACCGCATTCATCCACCTTGACAAAGCATTTAGCGAAATGCGCATTGACGTATCTACTGTTTCCTCAAGCTATTTTTAGCCTTTTCTCATTTTACAACTAAGATTTCTGCAATTCTCCTCTCTTTCTCATACTAATATGGTCCTGAAAGCCACATAGGTGGGCAAAACTATCGTTCCAGTTCTCCTTCTCCACATTTCTTAATATCCCAATCTGGGAATCGCACGGGACCTTTGATTTGTGGCTTTTTAGGGCAAGTTAGTTTCCTTTCAGTTTAGGACAAGCTTAACTGTTGAGACCACAGTCTGGGTAACCCTGCCTTTCTCCTCTTTGTGGTGTCCCAAGATTAGCCAAATGATAAGATAGGGACCTATGGGACAACTCCACCTGCTAATTTTTCCCATTTCCTACTTGTTTCTGAATTGGAACTAGTTTAACCTATTAAATTAATTCAAAGTCATAATCATGAAATTCTAGATCAAATTATCGCGTTCTGATATTTATTTATTTATTTATTTATTTTTGAGCACTGCACTATAATAGCAATCAATTGGCATTTTGATGCTTGACAGGGTAATTTAATGAATTAATGTCTGATTAGGAATCACCTTGTACTAAATATTTATTACTACAATGAATTATATATGAGCTAACTATGCACCTTTAGCACGTTATAACTTATACTTTCTATTGAGAATATTTTATTTTAAACAAACTTTTAACCCTTTTAAATCTATTTATACACTAGCACTGTGAGGTGGATATTTGAATTCCACACACGGTGGATGAACGCGGTGACATTTATTTAAATTAATTGTGAATATCAGCTAATATGGGAATCATTTATTTATAAATTATTCTATTGCAGAAGGGGTTCTTTTTCTTTCTTTCTCTATTTTTATATTTCCAATTTTGATTGAGTCAGACCCCAACTACAATTGCTACTTTCAGTAATTTGATCTTCTAAGTAATCATCTTCCTTTTCGCGATATATATATAAGATTATGGGCAGCAATCCATAGCAACCAATCTGTTATTGGCTTTTTTAGTCAGCTGCATGTAAAAGAAATAGAATAAAATGAATATTTGATTGGTTAGCATGGGTTACTGCCCACTTGCAACCCTACCCAGATATGATATGTCCAATAGAACCAAAAGAACTGGCCATTTTGACAGTTCAAAGAAATGTTGAAATAACAGTCCACAGTTTTAATACCTGGAAATTATCTTGCATTTCTGAATTGCAGGCATGGACACATATCTGTTGTACACGATGTGCGTGGGTAATTTTTCATTTTTCTTTTTCACATATCTGTTGTGACAGATCAAGAATTCTTTGACTCATTGAACAGGGCTAAACGTGAACTTTATAAAGGGTATATTGCTGAAATTAATATGTTCTGGCCCTGGCCAGAAAAACAGGTTCAAACAACCAAGCACACTTGTACCCTCTAACAACAGCTTGAAAATAAGCTCTAATTGATTGACTTTGTTTTATTGTTCCATCCTATCCCCAACACCAATCATTACTATAGAAGCAGAAATAAGAATAATAAATAAGCACACAAAATATTTAATATTTAATAAATTGATTTCATTTATTTCAAACTTTATAGAAAAATATGTTAAGGTTGTTATAAAAGAATGGTTGATGTAACTGGTCCTCTTAGCTTCAGGAAGGAATTTCCCCCATCTGAGGGTTCAGATGAGAATTTCTTGCCTTCCTCTGGATCAGAATTGTTTTCTGTTGCTCCTTTGTCCCCAACAGGTAAGAATAAAAATTGGGACATTTTGGACCAGACCACCAAACCACCCTGCCTGCCCTTTGGGGGTCTGCTTTTACAGCCTATACAGCAAAACTCAATTTTGGTAAGTGTAAAGGTTCTACATCTCCATCATATATTCTGTGAAGTGCTTGAATTCTGTCCATTTATAACTCAGAGACTAAATGTTTGTCTCAAGTCTAGCAGAGGCATACTGAATATCTCCAGTCTGAAATAATTTAGATAGGATTTCTAGGAAAAGTGACTTCTTATCTTCCTTGTCACACTTGGAGGTCTGAAGTTCAGCTATTTCTGCTTTCAGCTCTTTCACCTTCTGCTTTACCTTCTCCATCTCCCCCTGAATGTTCTTAACTTGGACTTAGACTTCTTCAAAATCCTCTTTAAATTTTGCTGCCATCTTGACAACACTATTCATCAACTGGAAAATCTCTCTAAATTATTCCACATGACATGCCTGTATAGTGGGCAGCTCAAGTTGCTTATTGACCTGGTCCTTGAAACTTGTTCTTCTGTATTCTCAAGGTCGCTTCAGGTGTATTTTGGCTTTCGTGCTCAACCTCCTTTGTTCCTTTATCAATCAGATATTTGGGAGAAGGATTATATGCTCCAGAATCTGAGCTGAGCAAGAGTATAAGGTATACAGTCATTGAGTCATTGCAAAATATGATGCATTTTTCTCTTTAGTAAAGCTGAATGTTCCTGGCCAGAGTTACGCTGATGACTCTTTAGAATTCTGCATATTTTGTCTATTCCATCTAGATTTCTTTTGTCTCATTCTTCCACCTAGTTTGTATAGAATTGGTTTTTTGTCAAAGAAAAAATGGATGCCATTAGCTGAATCTACCTGACTTTTTGTGCAAATAAATATTATGAAATATCACAATACTAAACACCCCCCCCCCCAAAGAAGGATAGCAACAGAATGTGAATAAAGATGTATTTCAAATGGAGGGCCTCCTGAGAGATCTGTAGCAGGCTTTCCTTGTCTAAATGTATATTTTTCACTCAATGGTTATTTAGATGTCCCAGCAGCAGTGGTGTAACTATAGAGGAATGCAGACCCTGTGGTTACTGAGCGAGCAACTCAACAAGGAGAGGAGTTGGGGTGTAGCACCCTTGCAGTGGGACACAAGTGGGTGAGCTGAGGAGCAGGGACAGTGCCAAGGAGTGAGACACCCCGTGGGACCCCTAGTGTTGGGGAACATCACTGAGGTTGTATTGTTCCCTGAGATGGACTGGATTTATCTACCAGTGTCTCCCGCTGCCTCTGCACTGAATGTAACTGATGCTTCACTATTTGAACTCATTGGATTTCTGCATGTTCTGTTCCATAAACAGGTTTATTCCTCGAGAAGGGCCCTCTGCTCTTACTACTCCAGCCAGCAGGGAGTTGCAGGGAGTTGCCCTCAGCCT
>CM044448.1:1069539-1100300 GCA_024363595.1 Xenopus borealis | reverse complement strand
TGTTCTTAATACACTTTGTGAAGTTTTTTTACCTCCTAAATCTGACCTAACCAATGTGGAGGCTATTCTCTTATTCTCTATTTCTCTTATATGACATAATAGGTGGTTTACTGAAACTTGTTACACTAGGGATTTTCCAATGTTCTCTAAGTGCAATGTAAAGGAAAGTCAAACACCCATTGTTCCACAAGCTCCTTTATCTTTTACCAACAATATATGGTTATTCATTACAATACAAGTACAAAAAAGGCGAGTATGCCAAAAAGTTATTAAGCATTTCAGTATGGGTTCAGTATAAGGTTAGAAAGAAAAACAGAATTGACATTAGAAATTAACATTAACTTGAGAGCCAGAAGAGTAAGAACACTGCAGAATGGAGAGCTTGTTAGCGAGTGGGTTTCTTGAGCTTGCTTCCAAGAGTTTCTCCTCAACTTTCTTGACACTTTTGGAAACCATTTTTCCATCCACCACCCCTTGAATATTAAGTTTTAAGTGTTCTAGTCCTACTGGAATCTGAGAAAAGATACAAAACATGTATATATTTATATATATATATAACCCTAACCCTAACCCAATATAAATGATTTATTAGCTGCAACCTAACATGCTCTTCCTACACTTGTATCCAAGTTATTGCATTTTTTGTACTCATACTTGTCAACCAATTAGAGCATGCAATATTTTGTCATCAGTTCGCAGCTCAAGTCTGTTGGTTGGGTCATTAATAAATAAGGTTGAGGAAGGCACAAATATGAAATATAGAGGTACTGCATGAAAAAACACATAAATTAAACTGTGTTTATGTTTTTAATAGAATTCCCCTTTCACACAAAGTCAAGATAAGTGGTGTAACTATAGAGGTAGCAGACCCCACAGTCACAGGGAATAGAGGAGCCTGGACTGTGGGTTCTGCTTCCTCTATAGCTAGTAAAAAAAAAAAACTTTGCTCTCTCATACCATCAAGGAAGGGGGAAGCAATTTGGGCAGGAGTGGGTGGAGTCAGGGTGGGGTTAAGGCAGGGCATAGGTGGGGAGGAGGGAGTATGGGGAGCTGCATGCGCAAGGTCACTGAAGGTTTTTTTGCAGGGAAGCCCTGCGCACTATAGTTATGCCATTGGGCAAGATTCTGGATTCATTTATATACATTGCATATGCACCCAAAACATTTTTTACTGTGAGAAGACAAGAAGAATATACATATTCCCTTCTAATACTTCTATCAGGGACCAGACAAGAACAATATTAGCAATGTTGTTTATAATCATTGCTTTTGCTTATAAGCATCTTTAGTACATAGAGCTGAATTTTAGTTCATATTGAAAATGGTGATGTCTCCATGGGCACAACATGCAGGCTCAAACAAGAAGTTTGGTGCAAACAAATGCCTCAATGTACAGCACCTATTTAATATATATTTCATGAGACTCACCTTTAGAAGTGTCTAAAAGAGCACTTGACATCCCAGAAAGTAGTTTTCTGAAAAGAACAGAATGGTGTCACCATTACATTAAACGCATTGTAGAAAAACACATTAAAGACAGTCTAACCTTAAGACTATTATTTCTAGTATATTTACTGTACTTAATACAGATGAATCTGCATGCAGAGAATGCTAGTACAGTGCTTTGTGTTTAAATCCACTTGACATTTCTCTGCAATTATTCTGTCCTTTTGGCCCTGAAGGTCTGTCCTGTGATGTCTCATCATCTCCTGGCTGCTTTGCTACACCCCAAGTTTAGTGAAGTACGGGAGGTTCATCAAACATTACTAAAGCTGGGTGTTAGATGGATATCATTTGGATGACCAGACTAGAAAATCTTTTAGGCCACTTTCTCCTGAATGCTAATGTCACTAACAGTGGCAGATGATCATATCACTATGATTTGACCATTCATGTGTTTTCAGTTTGAATATACAATCTTTATGTGTTGACAGTTGATCACAGACACAGTCAAATTGTCAGTATTTGGCCAGGTTGGCCAACTACCTGTCCATGTTTGGTCATCACAGAGCAGTTCAAAAGACAACACACACCATGTCATTAAAACACAGTACGTCTAATGTGGAGATGCCTCTTATATGGTGGATTCATCTGACCCAAAAGTCATTGGTTGGATATATATCCTAAATACTAGATGTTTTATGGCAAACAACAAGAAGGTTTTGTGAAGTTTTCAAGACAGTTATAGGAATGCGCACAGACAATGCCCCTATAAAGCAAAGAAAATGATCTGCAAGCAGAGCAAGTGATACATTTATAGAATCACTTAATAATGTCATAAAATATGCACAAAGGGAAAAAAAAGATGTTAGAGTGAATGAGGAAAGCTTTTTCCTTACCCTCCTTCTCCCTCCAGCAATTTGCGATATGTCTGTATCTCTTGCTCTAACCGAGTCTTGATGTCCAGCAGTTGTTTGTACTCATTACTTTGAAGTTCCATGTCACTTCTCAGTTGGACCAACTGCTCCTCCACACTGGTGATTAAGTTTTGTAACTGCCCGAGCTGAGAACAAAAGCGTCCTTCTGTTTCTGCCAGGGTTTTCTCTAATGATTGTTTCTGTGGATGAATGATATGTTCTGTTATCTCAAAAAAAAGATCAAGTTCACTAATAGGTGATTGAAATAAAGGGTAGACAAGTTTTAGCCTCCAATAAATACCAACCAGCAGGTAGCATTTACTTATGAACAGTCTAGGTTTTTAAGTTACCTGAGGTGAAGATAAAAGGCAAACATTTCAATACCAGTTAATACATACCATTGCCAGCTGTGACTGAAGTTCTATCTCCAATCCCTGAAGGGTCCGTTTCAGATCTGAAATCTCTGTTGTGTTAGACTGTACTTGCTGCACTCCCGCTTGGATCTCTTTCTTTATTTCTTTGCTCTACATGAAGAAACATAAGAACAATTACAACCATATTCAACTGTTTAAAAGTGTTTTTACTATGGAAACTCAGATTTCAGTGTCTTTATGTGTCTTTGGTGATGGATTGTTGCCATAATTTTGAATCATAAGGCAGATTTTACCTGCTCATTAAACACTCTCTCAGCTTCTCTTCTATTCTTGTCAGCAAGGGATTCATATTGCTCTCTCATGTCGTTGAGTAACTTGGTCAGGTCAGTTCCTGGAGCAGCATTCATCTCAACAGTGAGCTGGCCGGCAGGTCCACCTCGGAGAGCATCCAATTCCTGAAGGTAAAAAATACAAATTGAATTTTTAGCCAAATTTTGCCAATTTAGTTCCCTTCAGCTGCCATAGCATTGAAACTACAAATATTAAACACAATTTTCGCTCTACTGTGGCCTCCAAGGGGCCTTACACATCAGTAGAATATGCCATAGGACAAAGGATAAGTCTAAGCAATATTGGTAGAGTATCAAAAAATATTCCATGTAAATGACATTATATCTCACCAGCCCCTGTTTACAGGTTTATAGTAGCTGTGCTCCATGCACATACTGTACAATGAAAACTCAGGGTCTAGAAAATGCAAATTCTTGTCCTACCTCCTTATGATTTTTCTTCAGATACGCCAGTTCCTCAGTTAAGCTTTCAATCTGCAATTCCAGATCAGTCTTGCACATGGTCAAATCATCGAGCACTCTACGCAGGCCATTTATATCAGCTTCCACGCTCTGTCGAAGGGCCAGCTCATTCTCATACCTGTGCACATGTCATTAGTGTTAGTAGAAGTTTTTGCTCTTCTCATGTTATCAAGCAATTCAGTGGGAGGTTATTAGCATCATCACTTCTTACTTCAGCCTGAAGTCATCAGCCGCCAGCCGGGCATTGTCAGCCTGTAAGAGGATCCTGGCATTTTCCAAAGTGTTTTCCATGATCTGCAACACAGAATGAGAAGACCCTCATTCTCATACAATGGTACTAATGTAACACACTTTGGAGCTTCCCTCTTCAGTGTGCTCAAAACTGTTTAGATGTTTGATGGAAAGTTGGGATACAAGATAAATGTTTAGCCAGAGCATGGTAAACAATTTAATGTGACATGCACATGTAAAGAAAGACATTTCAAATCTACATGGATTTACTATTCACAACCATTTCCTACCTTTTTCCTGAGTTCTTCAATAATTGGTAAGTATTTACTGTAGTCCACTGTTCCTACACCACCAGATGCTGGACGAAGTTTTTCATACCAGTCTCGTATTTTCTTCTCAAGAACAGTATTATCCTCTTCCAAAGCCTTCACCTTATCCAAGTAACTGGCTAAACGGTCATTAAGGTTTTGCATGGTATGCTTTTCATTGGTGGCCAGGATACCTTCAAAGCCACCAGCTCCTCTCCCAAAACCACCACCAAATCCTCCACCAGCTCCCCCACCAAAACCACCAAATCCTCCAAGTCCTCCACCAGCTCCTCCACCAAAACCACCAAATCCTCCCCCAGACCCTCCACCATATCCTCCACCAGCTCCTCCACCAAATCCTCCACCAGCTCCTCCACCAAATCCTCCACCAAAACCTCTAGCTGCAAAACCTTCATTGAATTCACCTCCTCCATAGCCACTTTCAAAATCACCAAATCCTGCACCATTCATCATACCTCCATATCCACCAGCAAGCCCCCCTCCATACCCACCACCTGCACCACCACCAGCAACACTTCCTACTCTCTGAAAGCTTTGCACAGATTTCCTGACAGAAATGGGGCCACCGGCCAATGATCTTGACTGGCGTATAGATGTCATAGTGGTAGCACAGAAGCAGGGCTCTCCTAGTTTAAATGAGGCTACAAAATTCAGCTGAAAGTAATTCTATTAAAAGTGTAGCGCTTTTATACAATTAGCTGATGGGTGTATCTTCATTAGAAGAAATATTTATTGTGCAAGATCAGCATTTGGTACCCATTTCAGTAATTAATTCAATTCCAGTATATTTTACCTGAACAAACATTTTACCCTGAAGCTATATTTATTAAATCAAAAGGAGAATGTGGGTGGAGTGGCAGTAAGCCATTATTTTATTTTGTTAATCTGTTGAAGCCTATCTACACTTGCCTTAACATTTTATGTATGCCTTGCTCATTTTCACATACCCTGTGCCCATTTTAACTTAAACTTAACTTTCTAATTTCCCTATATTATATTGGTATTGTGTGTTTTCTTGTACCTCCTCTTTTATCTCCAAGCACTGGTTTCTTTGGACAGAGATGTCAATAGACACACAAACACCTAAAATAAAATATGACCTTGAATGGTTTTATGTTTGATTTATAACTTCATATTTGGAACACTACAGTTTGTGTACAAATTGAGCAATTAGTGGAGCTCCTTAACAAAAACAATATATCATGCATAACTGCCACAAAGTTCTGGCTTTACAATTTAGTAAGAATGAAAGATTATTCATTTTAAGGTTATAACATGGGGCCACTAATTCAGAATGCTTGGGACCTGAGTTTTTTCCCAAAATTCAGAAAGTGTTTTGTACTGAAAAGTGCCAGCACCAGGGCTTTAAACTCAAAGGATTTATGTGCATTATTCAGTTTGATGAAAAGGAACTTCTCTCTAGGGTGATGATGGAACTTCTTATATCCAGTTTAATGGACCCCTGTTTTATTCTCCAGCCCTGACTTATGTACGTGTGGGGGAACAGATGTCAAACTCTCTTGTGTGTGCTGTTGAGCCTCCCATTGAGCTGAGTGACTCATTTCATCCCAAGGCAAACAGAGACTTGGAATTATACTTTAGAGTTAGACGTTTAAATGAAAAGAAAAGGCTTGTAAGTGCTTGAAAAAAGTTAAAGGGTTAGTTCCCTGGGAGATTTGTAATAGCTCGTTCTAGGAGGGAAAAGCAGGATAAGAATAGCTTGTTGAGCAGCATGAGGCTCCACTGGGGAGGTCAGAAGGGTTAGTACCGTGGGTGTCACCCACCAGTATAGGGACTAAAGTGGTCAGGCTCAGGAATAGGAGGTTCCTGGAGTAAGGCATCCCAGTGAGAATCTTCTACTGCTGTATTATTAAAGAAAACACATTTAACAAACAACACGCATGTAAACAATAGTTGCATTAGTTACACTGTTTTCTTAGCGGTAATTCCACTTATTTTACTGGATTTGTTACAAAAGAAAACTTCAATCACCATTAATGAAAGTGAATTTTAAACTTGATGAGCTTAAAGGCTGGAATTTGTATCCTGCTTGTAGAAACGTGTTGAATACTGACTTTTATCTTTTCTTTCATTACCCAGCGCTAATGTTACAGGGCATGTTCAGTCAGGGACCCTCCAGCAAACCTAAAACAAAGGTCTCTTCTTCCAACCATTTTATCTCCCTCTTTTCACTCACCTTCTTTATTCTCCTTGTGTTTTATCCTTAAACACTTACCGCCCAATTTGCATTTAATCTCATATAGAAATGGGGGGATTGGTAAAATATAGACATATAAATTACAAATAAGATACAAACATGCAAGGTCACATATTTGGGTGAGCAGGAGGGAATTGTTGGCTTATTGGCAATTATGGTTTCCTAATCTACTCTTGAAATTATAATATATATAAATATATATGTAATAATACTATTTACACATGCTCGTTGTTTTTTTGGCTTTAACTCTCAATATTTATATTTATTTGGTGCTTATTTTATAAAAAATTTTGTCAGTGAGGGTGATCTAGTGTTATAATGACAGTTTGAGCATGGTATACCCAGTAAATCTGGTGGCATAAGGTATACTACAATATTCTATTTTACTGTATGCTATCAAGTAAAAACTCTAAAAATTACACTTTTACAGTATTTGTGTCAAACTGGAGTACCAGGGGCCACCAAGAAGCATTAAACCAATTTACACAAGTCTGGGCAGCAGAGGCTTAATGAAGGGTTGGCTCTTATTAGTGGTGAGATATTTATGAGTGAAAATTGCCTCTGCATGCTTCCCATCACTTATTTTTCAATGGTTTAATGCCAATGAATTACAATGGGAACTCTTGGGGTATTTGGGTTATTCCTATACATCTTTAGAAGATTGTAGGATGGCAAGTTCAAGACAAAAATCTTTTAACCTTAGAGCACCAATATTAATGTATAATTAAATTTCTCTCAAACAGTATTTTATCTATGTACAACTCAACCTTAATAAACTGGTGTTGGATAAAACATACATTCAGCTTATATTATTTAATACGAATATATCCAGTACATATACTTTTTTAAATGAAGGAAAGGTATGGGTTTTTATACAATTTTAAAGACGAATGAGTAATGGTTGTATTGGTTACCCCAATGATAAAAATAATCATCTTTAGCACAGTATTTTATATACCAGGTACACACACAACACGTCCATGAAAAGCAACACAGCAAAGGCAGCCACCCTAAGCAGTAAATTACATATATTCCCTTCGGCTAATTCCAGACAGTTTAACACTGACTGTAAAAACAAAAGGAATGTGATTTCTGACTTGTTGAAACTAATAAGGATCCATTAAAAAATTAACTTTTGTTTGCCTAACCCAACCCAGAAGGGCAAAAATAGGGTCCTGTAGGTAATCGGTTCTCTTGGGTAGAGTTGCCCAGCATGAGGCATGTGAGCTTTACCCTTCTCATCAAGATATTTCTATTCCCAGCACACCCACAATTCTGATAACTATATGAATTCAGCCCAGAGGATTAATCTGTTGACCTTGGCAAAGAGATAGTTGGGTTGGAAAGAAGCAAATTATAAAGGCAAATTGTTAAAATATTAATGTTCTTTTGATCATACATGTGTAAGAGTGAGCGGATACTGTATCTTTGAGTTTTTAAATGTGTATAAAAAAACAGATACAGAAATTGCACCCCTTATTTCCCACCCTGGCGTTGAGAATATTTGAAAACTAGAGGGACCACAATCCTTTCCTAAATCTGTCAAATCTGAAGGTGTTTGAGTTTAAATTGGGCATGCTTTGCACCCTACCTCTCCCTTTCCTCTAGCCTACAAAATATAAAATGGCAAAACAATAAAGGATGAAAACTTTTTAAATCATTGGTGCGGTTTTTTCTTTTTGATTTTGAGTCCTACAAAATATAAAAGCCTTACTCCTTGCATTTCAGTATAATTACATTCAGAACAGTTCAGTCCTTTCTGCCCTCAGTTTGAAACTGAGCGAACCCAGGGCCGCTCCTAGGCCCACATGTCCGTATGTTCCCCCCATGCACATGTGCAAATTTTAATTGTTGGGTCCTGAGCACTAGGGATTGGTGCACAGAAAATGTAAAAAAAAATCTTATCTCCTGTGCATCTCCAGTCTTTCTGAACCAAGTGCATGTGGTTGAGCGACAGGCCACCCCCTAAGTCCCTGCTGCCCTAAGTCTGGGCCTTTCAACAAATCTGGGCATGCTGTTTCCTATTGATATAGAGGCCACCATTGGACCAGGTAGTAGCTCCAGGGTCCCAGCAGTGCCCCGTGTCAATTGTTGCAGATCAGTTGTGCCAAAAGGATAGATCATGCATGGCACTTGCACACCAAACACCACAAATTATATCACTGCACACAGGAAAGTATGCCAGGCAGCAGACTTTGCAAATATCTGGTGCCATTGCATCTATTTTGCAACAAAGTGCATGTACAGTTGAATTAAGCTTGGCAATTGTTGGGGGGAAACTGCTACATAGTGGGATAAACACCTGGTGCTTGTGCTCGAAATTGTGTACACTTGCACTTTACTCTCTTTTTCAGCAACGCGGAAGAAAACGGGGATGGTATATTAGTACAATGTTTTCATTACTAAATTCCGTAATAGAGCTTGCAGCTGCATTTATGAGGGTGATTTTACAGCTAAATGTCAAGAATATTTATGAGATTGTTTTACACACCCTGCCTCCTAATCATGATGAAAAGAGCATTTCTGCAGAAATTCTAAATGACCGGCCCCTATGCCTCAGGTCCTTTTCTTTCTTTACTAGGCTGCTGAGGTGGAAATGTTCCTCTGCAAAGGGGCAGTTGCATTCTGCACATATCCTCACATCTTCTTGACAACCCATAAATGGTGTAGAACACAAGCAATTTTCTGCCAGGGTGCTCTCCTCTTGGGGATTTTGCTGAACCCCAGCACTTTTCACAGGATTCATGTTACACCTTAATGTTACAATCTAATTTTAAGTCTTTATAAGTGTATGAAAGCACTATCTTTTTCTATTCAGCTCATGCTATTTTTTTGGATTTGCTTAGGTATTGGCCATAAGACTTGTATTCAACTTTGCATGTAAAAGGCAATATAGATGTTCTCCTGCTCTGGATATCCTGATAAAGATTTTGGCTTGTCCTGACCATTTGCCTAAACCTGAACTCTACTTTGCTTTGTATTGCTTTGTATCTTCTGTCCTTGTTTAATCAGCCTAATCAGCCTGTGCCTTTATTAAGTTTTATACAATTGGCAAATCCCTTGTCCTGCCTGTGTCCCAGTTCTGTTTCCCACTTGGTCCTCACTCAGGTCTGGAGTCAGATTCAAAATAGGCCTTGAAATTCCAAGAACACAGAGGCCCAATCAGTCCCCACCAGCCCAATAAATAATGACTGTCTATGGCATCTTATACAGTAGCAGCCCTTCTGCCATTTTCCTGGACACACTGCCAGTCCAGTCCTGTTCTCGCTTCATCATCAGGACCAGGGACCCCTGCTGGTAGAATTAGGCTCCTGGATCCTAAAATATAATAACCAGTTTGGGTATATATGGTATGAATGTCTAGTTTTTTCATTCTACTTTTATAATATAGTTCTGTATGGACCGTACATTGTTATTATCCAACTAAAACAGGAAAGGGCCTTCCCCCAAATGGTTGGAACAAAGTAGAGAGTAATGGCCAAGACCTGACACATAGATGTGGCTAAATTAGCAAATTTGAATTATTAGATTCCCGTTCTTTAATAATATTCTCTTTAGCAGGGACATTCATTCAATAAGTCACTTATCTGACCAGGTTACCAAATTTTCAGATCTTTACTAATCACCAATTTAGGAGGCCAAATCCAACACTCTGACAAGTGCATCTTATCCAATATTCAGTCTAGGAAGATGAGCACAAGGAAACTGATATACTCAGTTCTTAACTTATACAACAGAAAAATACAAAAGGACACTGTAGGGGCAACACTTAAACAAGAACACATTTCCAAGGGCTTAGTTTGAAAAGCTTTATTGCATCTTGAAATCAACACATTTTTCCATTTTCCATAAGTACTTCAGTGTTAACTTTTTATTTAACGTTCTCTTCAATTTCCTCAACTCTTGATGAAACAACCTTCCCATCTACCACTTCTTCCACAATAGTCTTTACTTTTCTGGTTTTTGATGGATCTGGAGAATAAAAAGACAAAATATATTTATACATCTATAAAATTTTCTCAATGCTATTTTACCTTGCCCTGTGATGACACAATAAAATTCACGCTTCTGCAGATTTACAGTGTGCTGCTGATATCTACTTTGATTGAATACTTGACCCTTAAACAGGAGTGGGTTCTTCAGTACAGCACCTGGTACCGAAAAGGTAATTTGTTCAAGGATTTAAGCTCTCTACCATTGATACCATATTTTACCTTGCCCTGTGATTCTGTAAGGCTATAGCCATACTACTTCTCCTTCTTGAGAAGCATTTCAATGGAAAGGAAAGTTAAGGTGAAGATAAGTGAAATTACGCCCAAGAACTATTGCTCAGCTAAAACCTCTCACTGCTACATTTCATGGTCTCACTGCAGGTTACTGGTGTTTCTTGTAGAATCAAAATAACTTGTTGTTACCTTTTTTGGAGCTGGAAGATGATTGTGATGTGGAAGCTTCAGTAACTTGCACTGTTGATGAAGACTTTAATGAACTAGATGAACTAAAAGAAAGAAAACAAATATCTATTATTGAACTTGAACAACAAAAAGCTACAGTTTGTCTCCATTTGCAAATGAAGGTACTTTAGTTTTTACATACCCAAATTCTCCCTCCAGCAGTCGCCTGTATGTTTCAATCTCCATTTCTAGTCTGTTCTTAATGTTAAGGAGCTGGTTGTACTCCATGTTCTGACGTTCCATGTCAGACCTGATCTGCAGAAATTGTTCCTCCAGGCTTCTGATACTGAGCTGAATTGTTTGAAGCTGTGCACCATATCGCCCATCTGTTTCTGCCAGGGTGTCTTCCAGAGATTTTTTCTGTAAAGTAAATATAAAGAAAGCTTAAATATTTAGACTTCATTATAGTAATCAGTGCTCTTTTTCATTACAGATACAGTAAGTTACAGTTTCTTACTTATTGTGCCAGGCATGCACCAGGCCAAAAGCAGGTAAAGGGTTTCCTATTGGGATCATATTTATATTTAGCAAACTGGCCAGGGATCTGGCCTATGATGGTCTACAAGTGACTCTCAAAATCAAAGAGGGTGGTGAAGGTAAGGCTTCGGCACACTGTTCTGCTCAAGTGCCAACACTTAAAATCAAATATATACATTTAAAGAAAGGCTAAAGGATAATATGGACCATGGTTAACCAGTCTTTTACATTTAAACTGCCAATACGCAGCATCAATAAGGAACAATAAAAACGACTACTGTATTCTGTTTTTATAAGTTATCATTTCAGTATAATTTAGTGGCGCTTACCATTGCCAGTTGAGATTGCAATTCTATTTCCAAGCTCTGAAGGCTGCGTCTGAGGTCACTTATTTCACTCTTGCTTGTCTGCACTTGTTCCACACCTGTTTGAAGCTCTTTCTTCAGCTCACCGCTCTAAAATGGGAAGAGGAAAATCCATCAATGTAATCCGTCAGACCTCTGCGTTAATCCAAGGATAGAAATTTACAATTTTAGTTCATTTATACTAATAGAATCACTGCTTGTTTTCGATTGAAAATCCATCAATGTAATGTTTAGATTCAACCTCAAAATGTAGATGGGGTCTCTTAAACCCAAAAGGGAATTCAGATAACTCCTTGATTACTACTAGAGTATGTGTCTCACCTTCTGGTTGAACCACTGCTCTGCATCTCTTCTGTTCTTTTCAGCCAGTGTTTCATAGTCAGCTCTCATGTCATTGAGAATCTTGTTCAGATCCACGCCTGGAGCAGCATCCATTTCTACAGTCACTTGTCCAGCAGCACTGCTCTTAGCAACACTCATCTCCTGTAAAAGTTTAAACAAAAGCAATAAATTGAAAATATTAGGCCTCTTTATTTTGTTTCTACAAAAGAACCTATAAAACAATTTTGCCATCTCACCTCCTCATGGTTCTTCTTGAGGTAGGCCAGCTCTTCAGTCAAGCTCTCAATCTGCATCTCAAGATCACCTCTAGCGAGGGTCAGCTCATCCAGTACTCTACGCAGGCCATTGATATCAGTCTCCACACTCTGGCGAAGAGCCAGCTCATTCTCAAACCTTATGAAAAGAACCGTAAAAGTATTGCAATGATTAGCACTGACCAAGTATTACAATACTCCATATACTTCATTTTTTGATTGCATATACAGAAATTCATTTTCAGTCTATAATTATTTTTGAACTTACTTCAGGCGGAAGTCATCAGCAGCAAGTTTGGCATTGTCAATTTGCAGAACAACTCTTGAGTTATCAATGGTGGCTGAAAGGATCTAGAAACCAACAAAAATAACCTTTAGATCCCATAGTCCCTTCATTTAGTTTTATATTTAGTGCCAGTGTATTTAAATTATCTACACATTTTGTGCTTCAAAGAAATGGACAAACAAATAAGTTCCCCAAGGAGGCATGCCATGCAGTCAAGATGACTATTAAAGGGATAATGTCATGGGAAAACATGTTTTTTTTTTAATGCATCAGTTAATAGTGCTGCTCCAGTAAATTCAGTTTTGAAATCTGACATGGAGCTAGATATTTTATCAATTTCCCAGCTGCCCTGGTCATGTGACTTGTGCCAGCACTTTAGGAGGGAACTGCTTTCTGGCAGGCTGTTATTTTTCCTTTTCAATGTAATAGAACGGGACATGGTTTTTTTTTTTTTATTGAGTGCTGTTCTTAGATCTGCTAGGCAGCTGTACTAGGCATCTTGTGTTAGGGAGCTGTTATCTTGTTACCTTCCCATTGTTCTGTTGTAAGGCTGCTGGGTGGGAAAGGGAGGGGTGATATCACTCCAAACTTGCAGTACAGCATTAAAGAGTGGTTGAAGTTTATCAGAGCACAAGTTACATGACTTGGGGCAGCCCTATGTCAGATTTCAAAATGAAATATATATAAATCTGTTTGCTCTTTTGAGAAATGGATTTCAATGCAGAATTCTGCTGAAGCAGCACTATTAACTAAAAAAAAAACAATTTTCCCATGACAGTATCCCTTTAAGATTAAACTGTATTGTCTATTAACAGGATGGATCTTCCATTTTAATCACAGAAGGGCCTTGCAGATCCCCCTCAAGGGGAGATGTATGCAGATATTCTACAGATATTCTATATATCATAAGCTTGCAATCTACTGATTTTTTTCCTTATGATGGTACTATAAAGCAGAAATGTTCTAGAGTAATATCAAAACACATGATACCAACTGTACCTTGTTTCTCAAATCACTGATGATTTCAAAGTATTTGCTGAAATCCTTAGACCCAGCTCCAATACCAGAACCTCTTTGCTTCTCATACCACTCACGGATCTTCAGTTCCAGGTCAGCATTGACTGTTTCTAGGGTTCTTACTTTCTCCAGGTAGGAAGCAAGACGGTCATTGAGGTTCTGCATGGTTTGCTTGTCACTTCCACCAAAGTTGCTGAAGCTGGAGCTGGCAGCTGCTGCTCCAAAACCACCTGCAGAACTAAGGGAAAACCCAGAAGCTGCACCACTACCATAGCCTGCTCCAGAGCCACCACCAAAGCCTGCTCCAGAGCCACCACCAAAGCCTGCTCCATAGCCACCCCCAAAGCTGCTGCCGCCATAGCTGCCACCATAGCTGCTGCCCAAGCTTCCACCTCCAGAGACGCCTTTGCTCTGTACAGAGTAAGAAGAGCTGGAACGGAATGACATGGTGACTGTGTGTTGTTTGACAAGTTAGCCTGCACAAAGCTGAATGGGTACATGCAGCTTTGACAGCCTATATATATATACAGTATATAGTGGATATACAAAGGTGGGTGTTTCAGTTAGACCAGGGACAGCCTCCCAGTGTAAATACTTTTTACCAGGTCAGCATCTGAAAATCACCATTATAATCAGTCCATATTTACATAAAAGATGTAGCCCTGAACGTATTGGTTAGAAACTGGGAGAGGCAAATTCTTCTTTTCTTTCCAGTTTTCAGCCATCCCTCTCACCTTGCCCCAGGCAACCCTGCTGAAGGTCTGCATTCCATACTTTGGGTAAGGCTAGTTCAGTTCTGCACACACCTGATGTATTCTTTCTGTAAAGGGTTTTTTTCAGCAATATTAAAATGATAAATTAGCAAAAACATTTTCTGTAGCACACAGCAGTTTGGCCATCAGGTTACCATTTGTATATTGTGTATAGGATATAATAAACAGAAATATAAGGAGATGTTTGAAATGGTTTAAAAAGGTTCGCATTCATTCAAATCGCATTCATTCTCCCTATTACACTGAAGAATTCTCCTCTTTAAAATAATTGCGTTTTTACCACGTTACTCTTGTATGTTGCTCTATACATTATAGTAAGGTACTGCCAAACTCACTTATTATTGGCAGGGCTGAAGTGCTATGGGGATTAAGGCTGCACTTTGCACTTCAGCTTGTTAATAGCTCTGTCAAGCTCATATACTGTTGGCTAGGTTGTCCCATGAATTCAGAAATGGCTGCATTGAGCACAGTGCTGTATTAATGAGGGTCAGGCCAGGATGGTATATTGGAGTCCCAATTAGAGCACCAAAAGAAGCACGATGTTAGGGAGCCCTGAACTGAATGCCTAGCTACAGGGCTTTCTTGTACCCAAGAGCAAGAGTTTCACTCAAGAACAAGGTGCAGAGCAACTCCCACTGGATCAAATGTTCGGTGAATGAATTTAAAATTTCTAAGGGCACTGGCTCTTGTACCCATGGGATTTGTAAATAAGCCCTGTTGTAATTTGAAAGTGTTTTTTTATGGTAAGCTCCCACATGGTACGGAGTAGCAGAAAACCACAACATGTTATATTACCCAACAGCATTGTGTTCTATAATTGGCAGTAACAGGGAGACTGCAATGTTTATGGCAAAACCTTTCCATTTCTCTGTAGGGCATGGCATGTCTATGGATAAGGGACAGAAGGTTCATGCTAAGCAAAGGTTTCTGGGACTTACCAAGATTCCATGAATGTCCCTGGCCTAGCAGTGATGTTCCCTACCTAAAAGACAGGTGGAGGTTACAACACAAGTACAGTTTGAATGCAAAGTACCACGTCCACATGATGCCACTTGCTGCAGGAACCTTAGGGCTACTGTCAGTACCAGGGTGGCAGTTACTTCAGGTTTCTTCAGTCTCAATAGGAACAGTTGTGTACTATTCATCTGAAGAGATGGGATGCATTGACAACCATGTGGAAGTAGAGGAGTGTGTTTGGAGCTTAATGAATTGTATGTGCACTGCATTATGACCATTTTAGAGCACCCACAAAAGTATGACCTCTACTGTCTCACTGGCTGGTGTGACCTCTTCTTCTTCCTCTATGTGGCACTTTCAAAGCTCTTTGATACCTTTTGCTATACTGACTCTAGAGAGCATACATGATGCTTGTGGCTTCCACCATTGAGGTACAACCTTATACAAGGAACACATCTGTATTTGCCACCCGCATGGACCCTTGGGGTGAAAGAAACAGGAATTTTGAAAACAACTGAGTAATGCAAAAATGAAATGATGCTAAATTTTCAAATATATATCTGCATATTTTTCCAAGATAAAGAAATGTGAAAACTGTATACACTGTATATGACCCAAGAGGTACATGCTGCAATGCTGTCATTTTGGGTAAAACAACTGCAATGTGGGTTATCTCTGTCACATTGATACAAACTTTAAAACACTGTTTTTACCCACTGCTGGAAACTGCTTTGCAGGTTTACAAAACACTAATACCAGCAAAGAATAAGTGAGTGGAGTGAGTAAGGAGAGAAGGTTTTCAAAAATGCTGGCTGTTTGACAGGTGGATGAATAGGTGCTACACACACGGCATACCTAAAAACCAGATTGACCACTGGGTTATGGAATAAAGTACAAAATCATGCTATGTATCTCATAAATCTTGTTTGGCTGCTACTTACTGAAGGCTTCCAAAGCCTGCAGGTAGCAGGTGCTCTTAGGAATGCTTGTCATTGTCCTGTGGCTCATTATAGAATAATATGATAAAGACTTGCACATGGATTCCTTCTTCTCTCCTTCAGAGACTTGTACATCCAGAAATATATATATATATATATATATATGTGTGTATGTGTCAGGGAGACAGCAATGTTTATAGCAAAACTTTGTAGGGCACTGCTTCTCTATCCCTAAGGGGTCATGCTACATAAGCAAAGGCTTGAAGGAGTTGTCTCTGGTCGGAAATCCAAGATTCCCCAATGAGAATCCAGTGATCCTCCCCAGGGACTAGACTACTGAGCTTGACCCAACAACCACCTAGAAGACAGGACGAGTTTATAAAACAAGTGCAGTTTGCAAAGTGCAATTTTGGATGCAAATTGTCATGTTCATTCGATTTTTTGGGGTGAAAATCTCATCTGTCTATGGATGCAACCTACAGGAACCTTAGTGCTACTGCCAGTTTCAGGGTGGCAGCCGCTCCAGGGTTCTTCAGTATCAATAGGCACTTTAATCAGAAGAGGCAGAGAGGATGCACAACAATGAAGTACAGGAGTGTGCTTGGACACCAGTACTTTAATTAATTTTTCAATATATTTCAAGTGCGGATGCATTGGTACACAAACCCTATTGTCTCACTGCCTGTTCAGAACTCTTCCATAGGTCCCCATAACGTTGCAAGATCCCACATGAATTTGGGGATATCTCGGGAGGGGCCAGAATAACTAGATCCATAGTGGACAGCGCCTGTGCCAAGCACAATCACGCTCCTCAGGTTAAAACCATTTGAAAGAAGGTAAGATATCTTTCCCAATAACCTTTCTTAGCCCCCCCATTCATTATCTGTTCCACATGTCAGTCATTTCTTCTCTTGTGCATTTCTGTACTTATTCTGTACTTATTCCTACTCACTATTACCCCAATATCAATGCTTCCCCATGTGCCTCCAGGTTCTCTCCCTGTTGCTTCTCTCTGTCATTTGGTCATTTGTTGCCAGTCTGAAAATAAGCAGGTACCTATATTATTTCCATGTAGTTAACACCTCTCCCTTTGTGTAGAAGAATTTTTAAGTGGAATTTCCCATGTATTTTTTCCATGTATTTAATGAAGTGTCGGTATATTCATTATCCAATACTCAGGTTGGAGAGAAAATCATTGAAAGGACTAAGGGCTCCGCTATTAAGGAAAATAAAGTTGTTTTAACATGTACCAAGTGTAAGGATTCATGAGCCCAGCGAGGAGGGGGGATTTAAAGCCTGAGGGGCTTTCAAGAGATTTTCATTATAGATTTTTCTAAGGAAGGTGAGGAACTCTGTCGCTTTGCTGTAGGGAAGAAGGGAGCAGAAATGCTTTGTAGCAAAAATAACCCATAATAAACTGTTAGATATTCTAAGTGCTTCCAGGATCTTATTTTATCATGGGAATGCATTGAATACGGACGCTTAATCCATTCAGGGTTTCTACTCTATATCCCTGGAGACCCTGGGGAAGTGATCGTCTTACTGGGGCTTCAAATGGAACCTTACAAAGGATCAGCTCTGTTCCCTATTAATGCTAATATTGGAGCACATAGACCTTCTCTTGTGAGGGCTAAATGTCCCCTTCTGTATTTTCCAGCACCCTTAAACTACACCACTGTAAGTATTCCCCTATATAAGGCAACATTCTATAGGATAATGTGTTTAGTTGCAGTAAGTATTCCCCTATATTAGGCAACACTCTACAGGAGAATGTGTTAAGTTGGAGAAAATTCATCCCAGAACTTCTCTTGCCTCTTTCTGATGTGCACAACGTCCCCCTTCAGAGAAGAATGTACAGCTCAGTGCATTAGAAAGGAGTGGGCCCTGCTCTACAGAGCTTACAATTGCTTGCATAAATACACAAATACAAGACCCCAAATAAAGGAGATTATTGCCCACTAGGAAGAAGGGTGCGCCCCATTCTAAACTGAAGGTGGTGACAGTAGGGTTAGTTTGTGGGTGGATGTGTCAATGTAAATAAAAGTAAAGGTAAATATTGATACATGAAATATTCTTTGGTTAAACTGAATTTTCACATAACACAAGCAGAAATGTCAAAGCACCGCCACAACCCTGCTCACGCCAGAAGGCAAAACTATTCTTTATCTTTACATCTGTTTACTCAGGGTTTTGCTTTAAGGACAATAACACGCCTTGAAAATGGTGCCAGTGTGAAAGATTAGTCAGTAACACTCGCCAGGTATTTTTTATTACGTGCAAGGGAGGCCAGTCATATCGTTTGGCCGTTAATAAAAATATTCAAAAGTCATTGCCTTGAAAATGCTTCACCTGCTCTGACTTTTTTTAACTGCTTGATAACCCAAGTTTTCTAACTGCTTGATAACCCATCCATGGTAGTGCTCCCATCACACGTACTGCCCCAAGTTGTGTAAAATAGCATGAAAAGTGTTTGCAGAAATGTTACAAAAAACATAACATAAAGGCTTGTTTACTATGCCCCAAACTGAAGCACATCCACATGCTGGATTATGAATGTGAGTAATCCATAGTCTCATCTCCTTAGAACAAGCAAACACACTCATAAGGGTGAATAGATAGAGCAGACCCAGCAGCTGTCAGGAACAGGGAATATAGAAGCCCGAAAAGGTTTAACTTCAGGGTCCAGTAATTTCTAGTTCCACCACTGTAATTAAAGGATGATAATAATATGAATGACTTCGACAGGTTGTGCATCTGAATATATAGTTCTTACTGCAGAATGTGAGTCCCAGCCTCGGGGAAGGGCGAGCTGACACCTTCACAACTAACAGCCCTGAAAACAGGTTATTTAAAAAGGTTACACATGGGGGCACTGCTGCTTTAAATAACATACAGCTTGTAAATGCACCCAAAGGCCTCCAGGGCCACATTTACCCTTCATGCTATGCAAGCAATGCTCATTAGAATAAGATCACTTTAAAAGATTATTTTAATTTTAAAATGGAATCGGGGACACTTGTGGGAATCGGGAGACTTGGGGGAATTGTCACGTAATCGCTTGTTCTAATTTTAGAATCACCCGTTTAATTTTAAAATGAAATTGGGGACACTTGGGGGAATCGGGGACACTTCAGGGAGCTGTAACTTAATCACTTATATTTAAAAGAATATTTTAATTATTATTTTAATTTTAAAATGGAATCAGCAACACTTGGGGTATTGGAGACACTTGGGGGAATTGGTTACACTTGCTTGAATTGGGGACATGGGGAATCAGGGGTACTTAGGGGAATCGGGGACACTTGGGGGGATCGGGCACACAGGGGAATTGGGGACTCTTGTTGAATTGGGGACTCTTGGGGGGAATACGGGACACTTGGGTATCTTAGCAGTAGAGCACTAGCACACAAAGCAATAATTGAATTAGTAGGGATGAAAGTGCTTAATTGCAAAGGACCCAAGCAAAGTCTCAGGAGCCCCTGGTCGTAGTGTTTGGAGCAGGAACCTAAGAGGAGACTGGGTGGGAATGAGGCAGGGGGGGTTAAACAAGAATGCACTTTATAGTGGAATAGGCAGGGTTAATAAAAGGTAGGAACTTGTACAGAGACATGGGCAGGTAATAAGGCAATGCTTAGGATATTTACTGGCACAAGCAGTGTTAATAGAGAAGCAAGCAGTTTACCGACAGACAGAGAAACTGGAGGACTCATTTCAATAGTTTTCAATAGAATGCATGGAGAGCAAATGGTTAACAGTGGGGCCTGCCAACCACAAAGTCTATCACTGGTGTCAGTGGCATCGTCAGACGGTCCCTAACTGCTGGACAGGGAAACAATCATACTTATGAACAGCAGGGGGAGCCCCCGCCTTACTTCCCAGCCATGCAGAACTTCAGCAGCTTTGTTTGTTTCCCTGTAGAGCAGTCGACGACTGTGTAGAGATTTGTATTGGATTAAATTTTTGCCTTTACTTCCCCTTTACTGTTTCCAACTCCAGCTGCAGGGACAAAGATCATGGAGCCAGATTTAAACAGATAAACTGGGATTCTGTTTGGATTATTTTGCTGCAGCCACTGGTTCTGCAGAGTTGGAGAAAGTTTGTATTAAACAATAGAAAAACTATAAAATCCACATTAGATTACATGACAACACAGGACCCAGTGCAGTCTGTATATTCTGATTATTAATCAGTCTTGCTGTATCGGCTTCTGGCAGATATTATTTGACTTGTGCTGTTTTGATCATTCATGATGATCCCTAAGCTTAGCCCAGATCACACTGAGCATGTGCACAGTCTTGGTCTTGCAAAGATGTATAACAAAGTTACAAGATGACAGCCCCCTGTGGCCAACTTTGAAAGCATAAATCATTTGTTTGATTAGGCTTGTGGTGCAGTAAGTTCATGTTTATGTTTAGTATACAAAATACACCATTTCTACCCTTATTCTATTTTACTCTTTCCTTGTCCTTTAAACATACATTTCTGCTGATGACCTAAAGGCGTCAGTTCTTTGTCACCTTGTCAGTAGGTGATATTACATTTATATATACAGTATATAGTGCTACAGGAGCCCTTTATCTCTGCTACAGGGAAGAGCAGCTACACTAAAATCTGGGGTGTCTCCATCCAGGCTCAGGACAGACTGGGCTGTAATACCCCTCACTGGGGTGGTTATTTGCAGGACATTGTATAAATTATACATACGGTCAGGCAGGTAACATAGTAACATAGTAAGTTAGGCTGAAACTTTTTTTTTTTAAACTTCACATAATATTACAGACACTTTGGTGTCAGCTGCTGGGGGGGGCACCTAATTTTGTGGCAGTTTCCTCAGAGCCCTGACAAGGACCCCCTTTCCTTCCACACCCTAAACATAGTGCGCTTTTCTGTCACTGTGGTTCCCCGCTGACTTTCTAAACACAATGACTTATGAAACCTTTTCTCTCACTCTCCTTTGCTTCTGTTTCAAAAGTTGAGCCTTGATGAGAGGTTCAGGTACCCAAGGCAACCCCAAGCAGCCCTTTCTCCACACTTTCATCCTGGATCTTTAGTCAGAATTAAGAAACCAGGAATACCGAAAGAAGGACAATCTAAATTTACTACACCACTTGAAGTGAGACACCAGCAAGGACCATACACATATGAACTGTCTGATGGACGCATATGGAATGCAAGTCGTCTTGCTCCTGCTAGATATGACTTTGGAGATGTTCCATTTGATGAAGGACATTTCCCTACTCCTGATGCCAACTGCAATAGGGCAGAAGAAAGTGAACCTATAAGGCATACTGAGAGAATCAGGAAACTACCTGCATGGACCAAGGACTATGTCATGTGAAGAATATATATATATATTGCTTTAAGATACATACAGTTTAATTGTTACTGTTTATATATTTGTCCAAATGCTTTCCTACTATAGGGGCAATATGGGGTGTTTATACAAATGGCATGCAGGTGTCACTGTGTATACACAGGACTTTCTGTACAGCTTGAAAGTGAAAGTAAGACTTACTGCTGTTATGTAATGGCTGCATGAACCTGCTAATAAAACCTTGTTATACCCTCCTCATCCTCGGCTACCAAACACAACAAGGTCCTACTCCGCTGCTTCTGCTGCCAGACACAAAGCCAAAACCTTTTCCCCCTGTCTCCATTGCTCTTGTTACTTACCCAACCCTAGCAACAGCACCATTTATTTGCACCAAGTTGCACCCTAGGCAGCTGCCTACCCCTAATGGCCCTACTTTGTGCCAGAAGTGGGGTGTTGGGCTGATGGAAGGGATCACATAATAGAGAAAATGGACAAATCTATAACCCAGTAAGAGACAGGTTCATTTTCTTCTGGCAAGTACCTCAACTGGATCATGTACTTGATCCTCAACTGGATACACCAAAATATCAATTACTGTTACATAAATGTAAATGTGGAACTTGCGTATCTTAGTGATGTCACTGATCACACAATGTCCAGTGTTTCTTACAAGAAATAAAATGTGTAATCCCCATTGATACCGACACAAGATGTTACCCTTAAGTTCTACAACATATTAAACACATGGCTATGGCCTTGCCGGGACTCCTTACTGGATCTCTTGTTGCCTGTGGGTGTCTGTTATGAGAGTGTGTTGAACAAGCAGATGACTTTGCTGATTTATGTCTCATTATGGAGAGACCAACTGGCTGTGCCAGAAGGTGAAATACATGTGTAGGATTCTTTATACATCACATTGGGTCAGCAATAACATATTCCTCTTTCAGAATGTTGTGGCAAGTGAAATTTACCCATGTACCCATTGAAGAAAGAAACATTAGTCTATGCACTGCCTCTTAAAGACACACATACACCAGCAACCTCTGGATTAGTCCTTCACAAGTCATATAGCCCACCTTCATAGACACCCCCAGTTCAAACCAACTCCCAAACATTAGCACCCTTCTTATATATGACTTGTCCAGGTTACCTTTCCAGTTGTAAAATTAGATTGTAAACTCTATGGGGCACTAGTGCTATAGAAGTATTGTTTTTTAAGGTATATATATATATATATATATATATATATATTGCATAAATGTCTAGTTCTTTCTGTTTGCATAGGTATAATGAGAATGTAGCAGAATAAACAATCAATTCTACCCCCCCTGGTCCTTTTTACTACATACCTTGTAGCCTCTCTAGGCATATAGCCCCCCATGGACGCTGAACTTCTACCTCAGATACAGTTACAACATTAATGACTGTATGTGATTGACATGCTCATCTTGGAATACATTTGTACTGTGGCTAAATCTGGCCAAAGTCTATAACTCTGAGAAACACCTTATTGTGTATGAGGTCTTATGGCAGAAGTTTTAAGGCCTTCTAGGTTCCATCACACCTGTAAATTGCTGGCCTCTACCCACTCCACAGTTTGGGAATCTCTTTTTCCAAAGACCAAACTTCAAAATTAGTATTGCCAGTAACTGTTACCCCTAATTTTATCATTAAAGCTTACAACATTAACAGACAATATTACAGAGTTAAGATCTTTTATTGTTTTATGAGAAATTTTCATCATCAATTCAGCATGGCTTTGGGCAGCTTTTCAGGATCGTATAGAAAATTTCTGTTCATTCATTCATTTATTTCTCATTCTGTTGGATTTACTGAATGGTTGATGAAACGACCTTCCCATCGACCACTTCCTCAACAATGGTCTTTACCGTTCTGGTTCTAGTTGTTGTTGATGATGATGATTCTGGAATTAAATGTGAGTTTATAAATAAAACTGAAGAGATTAATCTGCCAACACGAATGTCGATAACCGAGAATGTGAGTATTGAGCTCTACAAAAGCTATGAGGGTTCTAATCAGATGGACATGTCATGGCATGCTCTGAAAGTACCAAGCCAATAATAATACCTTCTAGGGATGCCACTTAATCATTTTACAAGAAGAAATGAATATGATAAAACTAAAAACTAATAGGTATGGGTTTTTAGAGATTAAGTGTGAAAATCGTGCCTACTGGGCAGTTTAATAGCTTCCATATTAGACAGAGAAATCTGGAATCAAATACATTTTGGGCCTTTATTCAGAACCTGAAAAACAGGTAGCATAATTGTTGATATTATATCAGTGTGGTAGCACTTTCACCCCTGCTAAAGAACTTTAAAACCTGGTTGGAGAGTGAAATACTAAAGTTAGAAAGGAGAAAAGTTCATAAATTTGCATGAACTCCCAGACTCCCTCCTCATAGAAAGTTCCGCTGGTCATCGAGCCACAAGTGGAGTTGGGTTGCTTTGTAAATTAGTTATGGAATTTCTTTTTATTTTATCGATTTAACAGTCTGTTATTGTATGGAATTATGAATAAGTGAAGTTTTCACAATTACCTGTTTTGGACTCCACAGAACTTGCCTTTGACACTGTGGTCACCTCTCTGTTGAAACAAGACAAACAGAATACATTTAATAGGACATAAATGGGTGAGAAAGTTTTTGTTTTTGTAAAACACAAATTTCATGAAAAGTGAGGGCTACTGTTTAAGAGAGAGCATTGATGGGCCTATAAAATATTTTAAGACTATCATACAAGGGCTTTTGTGACTACGGCTGTTGAGAAATTATCTCAAATTATGAAGGACTTTACTACAGTGAAGCAAAGTGTTCTAAGTGAATTTATATCTTTTTATACAATGAACTTACCCCAGTTCTCCCTCCAGCAGGCGCCTGTATGTCTCAATCTCCATTTCTAGCCTGGTCTTAATGTCAAGGAGGAGCTTGTACTCTGAGTTCTGATGCTCCATGTCAGACCTGATCTGGAGAAGCTGTTCTTCCAGGCTGCTGATGGTGTTCTGAATCTGTAGAAGTTGTGCTGAATAGAAGCCTTGTATTTCATTCAGGTTCCCTTCAACCGATTGTTTCTGGGGAGGGGAGGAAGAAAAATGGTTGTCTCACTGGTTCTTGAATGACACACTGTATATTTCATTTTTGAAATGTTAAGATTTTTACTTACCATTGCCAACTGGGATTGCAGCTCAATCTCCAAGCTCTGAAGAGACCGTTTAAGATCAGTGATTTCGCTCTTGCTGGCCTGCACTTGTTCAACGCCAACTGAAATCTCTTTCTTCAGCTCACCACTCTGCAATAACAGACCTTATTAGAGCTAAAATGAATTGACTGAAGCATTCTCCAAAATAAAGAACTACTCACTGCAGGCCAGTATCTATATGAAGATACCAGATAGTGGATAATGGGACTCTGATGTATAAGAATACTAGATCATCAGTGGTATGTGCAAGACTATACTTGAATACCAGGACCTGATGTTGGTCTAAATTAGTAAGAGACAACAAACTCCATGATTTAATGTAATTCCCTCACTCACAGGGACATGGCAGTAGTAACTAGAACAGACAGATCCTGTACTCCCTACATATAGGTTACAAATACATGATACACTGGGAAACATTCATTCCTTTCATTGCTTGATTTATAATGAATACCTTCTGGTTGAACCACAACTCTGCATCCCTGCGGTTCTTCTCAGCCAATACTTCATAATCAGCTCTCATGTTATTTAGAATGTTGGTGAGATCCACACCAGGAGCAGCGTCCATTTCAACGCTCACTTTGCCGGCACTCTGGCTCTTTGCATGGCTCATCTCCTTTACAGAGAAATCAAAGCATGTATTGGAATATGTTTCTTTCTTAACATACATCTTAGAAAAATGTAATTTAGTATCAACTAGCACTTATCAACTGAAGGTTTTATTATTGGGAAGTGACTATGTATGTGTCCTGCCATCTCACCTCTTCATGGTTCTTCTTGAGGTAGGCCAGCTCTTCAGTCAAGCTCTCAATCTGCATCTCAAGATCACCTCTAGCGAGGGTCAGCTCATCTAGGACTCTACGCAGGCCATTGATATCAACCTCCACACTCTGACGAAGAGTCAGCTCATTCTCAAACCTTAAAGGGGGGAAAAAGAGTTATAAAAATCATAATTGTCAGTTTAGTGGGACAGTAAAACTTACTGTGTGTTTGTGGTTTTCCCCTGGTGCACCAGTTTAAACAATTCAGGACATTTTTGAACATGAACTTGACTATGTGCACCCTAATTCTGTTTTACTTGGGGAAACCACATCTGAGATTCACTGATATTTGAAAATGCAATAGTTTACATCTTACTTAAGTCTGAAGTCATCAGCAGCCAGTCTAGCATTGTCGATTTGCAGAGTCACTGTAGCGTTATCAATAGTTGCAACGCAAATCTAGAAAAAAAAGAATAAAAATTATCACCTGGAATTTTATCTGCAATATTATCACCTGGAATTAGAATTCTGTATTTTTGTGGTACATAATATGGGCACTGATGAACACAAAAGGCTGAATCCCCTCTCCTACTTTAGGCAAGTAACGGTTTCCATTCTGGGTGTGTCTAACTAAGCGGGGTGGAAGATTGACAAATATCACCCAGACATTACTGCTCCATTCACTTAATGTAATTATTGAGGTAAATAAACATATTAAAAAATGGTTACAAGAAAACCTTGGTGGTAAGTTGTATTTCAAAAACAAGAAAGTTAGACTTAACATATCTAGTCTTAGATAAGCATTCTTTCTAAAGCCTTTAGCATGCTTATATGAATACTGCATACACTTTAGCTAAGGTTTGCAGATACTGTATTAAGGATAAGTACAAAAAAAAGACAGTTATACCTTGTTCCTCAGCTCAGCGATGACTTCAAAATATTTGCTGTAATCTTTAGACCCAGCGCCAAAGCCAGCACCAGGTTGCTTATCATACCAGGTGCGGATCTTCCCTTCCAGCTCAGCATTGGCTGCTTCCAAGGCTCTCACTTTCTCCAGGTAGGCAGCAAGACGATCGTTGAGGTTCTGCATGGCATGCTTTTCATTTCCACCAAAGTTGCTTAAGCTGGAACTGGCTGCTGCTGCCATTGCATAGTTACCTCCCGAGGATGAAAAGCTAGAGCCTGCACCGCTGCTGAAGCCTGCACCACTGCTAAAGCCTGCTCCAAAGCTGCTGCCGGCCAAGCTGCTGCTTCCAAAGCCACCTTTGCCAGATGAGCTTGAATAGTATGAAGCAGAGCTGGATCTGTAGGAAGTCATGATGACTGATTATTTGTAGATATTCTCTGACAAGTCAGCTAGGACAAAGCAGAATGCAAAGATGCAATTTCTTCCTTCTAGTCAATGCATATTTATACATATTCTGGGGTGGGTGGTGCTTTTCCAAACCTGACTTCCTCCTATAAGAAAAATTCCTGTTTTTTGGCCAGGTCACCACACTGCATCAAGGCAATTATCCATCTCTGTATCAGTTATGTAGCCCCAGGGTGTTTGTTAAACACAAACTTGGTTACAAACTGGTTCGGGTGAATTCTTGGAAGTTTCACTTGAGGTTGCAGCACCACTCTTACCTTGCTCCAGGCTTCTTTCTACCAGATCTGCAGCTTTTTTTCTTCTTCTGTGATAATTAACTTCAATTAGAAAACTAAATGAGAGAGGAAAGTACATTTTTTATTTGGACCCCAAATGTTTTGTTCATTGTTGTCCTATGTGTAAACAAAAAATTTTAAATTATTTTTCTTTTTTAAAACTGGAAATGCATGAGAAAACATGTTGACTGCTCTTGTAATGTCATAGAGGTCAGCTTTAAATAGAGGTGAGTAAGAGGCGTGCAAGGGCCGGCAGGTGAGGTCTGGCTATCTATTTAGGGACCAGTACAGTACAAGCTGTGCTCATGTTATAATAAACATTTATAGATACCACCCAGTCAACCAACGTTCATGTATATGTACATATACCAGAACAATTCCCTTTGCACTGGAAGATAAAACAGGTTCACCATACTGTAGTATATAGACTGTAAGCTCCACTTGGACAGAGACTAATGTGAATGATGGTCAAAGAGGACAGCTATATTTTTAATGTTCTATATTAGACTGCCTTTGGGCTAGAGATCCAGTCTCGGTAGTATTGAGGAACCAGTGAATGCAAATAAATAACCCCTACTCATGTCAATATTTCACCTGAACTTGTTAGGGTTTTCTAAAAGATTCCTCAAAATGAAAATGCACTAAACTAAATAAAATATGCCAGATTATGATGTTTCTTAGCTTGGGGAGCCAAAAATGTTTTGAGTTGCACATTGAAGTTAGAACCTTCAGTGATATTGCTTCTGTCGACACTATGAGAAGATCCTAAACCCTATGGCCATCGTTTCAGATACACAAAGGGGATTAAATCCCACCTGTCAGAACAAGTGTATCAGAACTTGATTGGATCATTCATTTGTGAAGAAGTGACTATCACTAATCCTTTTTATGGTACAATGAAATAAACAGCAGTTAATTAATGGCAGTTACAGTAATGATGTTCATTCATGTGAAGGAGGCCAGGGTGCTGCAGAACTTGCTGCTGTTGGACAGGTTGATCCAGGGCTGTGGGGTCACTAAGTGAAAAGAGAAAAGGAGCAGCATTCCTCTTCCAAAATTGCAAGTTGTTTTGTAAAGAATGTGAGTGTCAGGCTGCAACTGTCATTAGGAATTAGCACTGTCAATCAAGCCTGGCATTTTGACCAAGCTCACATTTGATAGAATAATAGGCTTGTTGCATTGTGTTTTTGGAGCTGAAGCATTTCTAGATCAGATTTATATTGCCTGCTATCATTTGTATGTAATATGGAAATGTCATTTGTTGTGCAAAGTGTAAGTCAAAAGACTGGAATATTTGCTTGATTGTGTCCCAATCACAAGTAATTTTGTTTTTATTTTTCAGGATTAATTTTTTTGCACAGAAAAAATGAAAAACAAAACCTCAAGCTTGACCAAGTGTTACATTTCAGTGTATGGATATTTTAGCTCCTTTGGTTCATATGGTGGAAAGTTTTAAAGTGATACGCCACTGTGGTTAATGTGGACTCATTACCATTGTTAGTTTTTCCCACGTTCCGAATGGTACTGCAATGTTGTTGCATTCTTGTCTTAAGCATTTGGGTTGTCATGCCTATGTATTTTTTCTTACATGGGCATTCAATACAGTATATAACTCCCTGTGTTTTACAATTTATGTAGTTATTTATATTATGTGCAACTCCAAATCTGTCTATAAAGGAGGAGATCTTTAATATTCTGTTACACATGTTGCATTCCCCACATGGGAAGAAGCCTCTGTTTTTATTCTGATGTTTGGATATTTGGAAGTGGCTCCTAGTTAACAGATATTTCAAATTGGGACTTCTCTTGTAACAAATGGCTGCATTTTTCGGTAGAATTGAGCCTAAGTTATTATCTTCCAATAGGACAGTTTATTCATTATGTCTGGTATTTGGCAACTGTTGGTGTTGAAAGTGGTAATAAACCTCACAGTATTGTCTATTTGGGGTTCTTTCTCTTTTATGGTTAATAGATTTGATCTTTCCGTATAGAGTGCTCTGTGATAAGCTTTTTTAACCAATTTACCAGAGTATCCCCGCTGCTTTAGTCTAAGCTTGAGTTCCCGAGCCTGTTCCACAAATAGCTCCCTCGTTGAGCAATTCCGTTTTAATCTCAGGAATTCCCCCGTAGGTACGGATTTCTTAACAGAGTATGGATGGAAAATAGAATAGGATAGCAGGGAGTTAGTGGCTGTGGGTTTTCTGAAATTTCTAGTTGTCATGGGTTGATCTGTATTTACCATAATTTCAAGGTCCAGGAAAGAGACATCTCTATTGGAAATGTCCATAGTGAGTTTGATGTTTAGTTCATTATCATTGAGTTTGTTAATGAATTCTCTGGCTTCAATTTCAGTACCCTCCCAGACCACTAGGATATCTTCGATATAGCGTATCCATTTGGTAATTTTGGATTGGCAGGGAAGTAAATCTGCCCTTTTGACCACTGTATTCTCCCAAAAGCCCAAAAATAGGTTGGCATATGACGGAGCACATGCCGTTCCCATCGCGGTTCCCTGTGTTTAAAGGTAGAATTTGTTATTGAAAATGAAATAATTAAAGCAGAGTATAAATCTCATCAGCTTACAAAGAAAGTTCACCATTTCATTTGCCTCACCCAAACATTCCATTAAAAAATATCTTAGAGCTTTTAAGCCTTGTTCATGTCTTATTGAGGTACATAGGGATTCAACATCTAATGTTGTGAGTAACGTATTACTCCCCATCTGAAGATTGTCAATCTTGGCTAAGACATCAAGTGTGTCCCTAGCATATGAATCCAACCCTTCAACTATAGGTCTTATTCTTAGATCTAAATACTGACTTGCCTTTTCCAAGAGATTCCCATTACCTGATATGAAGGGTCTCCCTGGTGGCTTTTCGGGATTTTTGTGGATTTTGGGTAATAGATATAGGGTGGCAGTGCGTGGACTCTCTATTGTAAGGAATTTTTTCTCTTTAATGGAGATGAGATTATCTTTATAGGCTTCAGCTATCATTTTGTCATAAATCATTTTATAATTATCAGTAGGATCTCCAAGAATTTCTTTATAACTACCCGAAGATAGTTGTTTGCTGACTTCTTCCGAATACATTGAGTTGGGCCATATCACAATATTGCTCCCTTTATCTGAGGCTTTAATCTGAACATTATGCCAATTTTTCATGTCTCGCATTGCTTTCCATTCCACGTTGGAAATATTCCTTTCATATATAGGTGATTGTATTTTTAGAATACCATTAATAACTAAATTTAGGAATATTCCCACGTTGGGGCAAGTATTGGACGCTGGAGTGAAATAGGATCTGATTTTAAGTTTCTTTTTCCAATCTTCTAACGTTGGTATCTCATAATCACTTTCTAAAATGTCTTTCCCCCAGTAGGTCCTCCAAATCCTGTAAAGCTTTTTGTTCTAGACATGTTAGAGCTTCTACAGGACTTGGTTCTTTACAGCCAAAGTATTTCTTTAATAATAGTTTCCTTGCAAAAAGGTTTAAATCTTTAACTGTTTCGAATATATCAAGTTGGTAGGTAGGAGAAAAGGATTATGTGTTCATCCAATAAACACTTTAAGCACGAATATCCGTGCCTACATTCTCTGCATATTGAATTTACATTGGGAGCTGCACCCGGGACTTGA
>CM044448.1:914360-1063823 GCA_024363595.1 Xenopus borealis | reverse complement strand
GTTGGGATCAAGTACAAGCTACTGTTTTATTATTACACAGAAAAAGGAAATATATTTTTTTTTAATGTGGATTGTTTGGATAAAATGGAGTCTATGGGAGACAGCCTTTCTGTAATTTGGAGCTTTCTGGATAACAGATCCCATACATGTATCATAACCCAGTGCCTAATAACTGCACTTTTTTTTGTTTGTCTTGCACGACCCCTGGTGGCTGGTACTAGAAGAGCACGCCACAATATTCTATTAATAAATGTATTTCAGAAATACGGGGCCCCATATTTGTATAAACTGTATACCTCAATGCTGTGGCACCTCTAAATGTACAGGTAAGAGGCAAAGGAAGGGCTCAGGTCCTGGGTGATGGAGAATAAAACATTTATATTTTCAGTGTCCCCTGAAAAATAAATGGAAATTTTGATGTCAAATATGATCTAATGCTCATGAAAAGTAAACGTGTTAAATCACAACTTTTCTCAGTTCCCACAGTAACATCCCCACTGCTCCCCATCATTTGCTCCACAATTTCTATTAACCCCCAAATAAAAAGGCCTAAACTCCGCCCAGAATTACCCCTAAGGCAAACACCAACAGCACTCAGAGCTAAAGGAGGAGACGGTCCCTTTGTGACGTCCGAGTGCAGCACCCACACTTATAACTGGGCTCCATTAATTACACTGAACGACCATTACAGACCTATGGAACAGTCTATACAATAAATACTTGGTGCCCAATCATTTGTACTTTTATGTGCCTGAATTATTCAGAGAAGAGGAATTTGGTATTTTACAGTCATTTGAGTTATTTATTGGAAGAAGGAGGAGGTACAGTTTTTGGGGTCCTTGTGGAATAGACTCAGTATAAAACAATATTCTCGGCTACTGTTTAGTTTAGACACAAGGTGGCGCTGCTGCACTGCTAATGTGATCCAGTGGCCACTCATTCATGAAACAATCTGCTATTGTAACGCCTCTATTTCTTAAAGGACCAGTAACATAAAAAAATTTAATTGTTTTAAAGATATAATGCAGGGTTGCCCTGCACTGGTAAAACTGCTGTGTTTGCTTCAGAAACACTACTATTGTTTATATAAATAAGCTGCTGTGTAGCCATGGGGGCAGCCATTCAAAGGAGAAAAGGCTCCAGTTACACAGCAGATAAGCTCTGTAGAACATAATTTTATCTGTTATCCATTACTTATCCTGTGCCATATAGCCGTTTTTCAATTTCCGCCATTGCTACTCAGCAGCTTGTTTATATGAACTATAGTAGTGTTTCTGAAGCAAACAGATCAGTTTTTAACAGCGCAGGGCAACACTACATGATATTTTCTTTACTTTAAAACACTTTCAGTTTTTGGTGTTACTGTTCCTTTAACAATTGTATAGGAACAGAAGTCAGCTCTAGGCTGAACCAAGAGCTATAATGGTTATCAAGGGCATTTGGAAAAAACTTTTCATTCTTGGATCCTGACTTTCCAGCACCCAAAGGGTGGCAAAGTGTTGGGACACAACTTTTGGCTTTAGGAGCAATGACGTTATATTTATAAGTTTCTGTCACCAGGTGGCGCTATTGCATTTGGTGTCTAAAGCCTTTAGGTTATCCAGATGATATTCCAGGTGAAAGCCGCACACTTCCCTTCACCTGCCAATATACACGAATGCTAAATAGAGAAATTACAACATGAATGGGACCTGTTATCCAAAATGCTCAGGGGTTTTCTAGATAAGGGGTCTTTCCATAATTTGGATCTGCATTCTTTGTCTACTAGCAAATAATGTTAACATTAAATAAAGCCAATATGTTGGTTTTGCCTCCAATAAGGATTAATTATATCTTAGTTGGAATCAGGTACAAGCTACTGTTTTATTATTACAGGTATGGGACCTGTTATCCAGAATGCTCAGGACCTGGGACTGTCTGGATAATGGATCTTTCCATAATTTGGATCTCCATACCTTAAGTCTACTAGAAAATCATATAAAGATGAAATAAAGCCAATAGTCTGGTTTTGCTTCCAATAAGGATTAATTATATCTTAGTTGGGATCAAGTACAAGCTACTGTTTTATTATTACAGGTATGGGATCTGTTATCCAGAATGCTTGGGACCTGGGGTTTAACAGATAACAGATCTTTCTGTAATTTGGATCTTCATACCTTAAGTCTACTATAAAATCATATAAAAATGAAATAAAGTCAATAGGCTGGTTTTGCTTCCAATAAGGATTAATTATATTTTAGTTGGGATCAAGTTCAGGTATGGAACCTGTTATCCAGAATGCTTGGGACCTGGGGCTCTCTGGATAACAGATCTTTTCATAATTGGGATCTTCATACCTTTAGTGAAAAAGAATTCAAACATGAAATAAAGCCAATAGGATGGTTTTGCTTCCAATAAGGATTAATTATATCTTAGTTGGGATCAAGTACAAGCTACTGTTTTATTATTACAGGTATGGGACCTGTTATCCAGAATACTCGGGACCTGGGGTTTTCTGGATAATGGATCTTTCCATAATTTGGATCTTCATACCTTAAGTCTACTAGAAAATCATATAAACATGAAATAAAGCCAATAGGCTGGTTTTGCTTCCAATAAGGATTAATTATATCTTAGTTGGGATCAAGTACAAGCTACTGTTTTATTATTACACAGAAAAAGGAAATCAGTTTCTAAAAATCTGGATTATTTGATTATAATGGAGTCTATGGGACACAGACTTTCCTTAATTCAGAGCTTTCTGGAGAACTGGCTTCTGGATAACAGATCCCATACCTGTATTATTATAATTCATTGAGTCACATATAAAAAAAAACTTGTATCTTTTTGTTTCATAACAGTCAGCCTATAATATTCTCCTTACAAAGCTGATCTTTCAGATTGCACTGATTTGGATCAGAACAAGTTGGCCTATAAAAGTGATTGGTTACATCAAAGCGTTCCATGACCAATTGGCCATATAACTGAACGAGGCCACTGACTCAGGGTTATAAAGATATTATTCTTCCTACTAAGCACATTGCAATAAGTCCAGAGACAAGAGCATTAATTAGAAGGGGGCTCATCACTGGGCTCCAGGTTTAAGGCCCCATTGTGCAAGTTATTTATGGGCCCTAATTCATTTCTTAATAATTCATTTCAGAATGTGCTTTAAAGGCCACACGGGCCATTCACACGTATGGAAAGACGGTGGCACAAAGCAGCGCCTTGCCTTGGCTCAGGTTCTTTCCAAGAAAAGGTTTCATGAATAAGAAATAAATGAGCCCTTGTTTCATCTTACGCTGAATCAGGTTTCGTTCTCTGGAAATGAAATTGAAAACCGGTTGTTCAAGCTTTCACAGCATTCCCAGCGTATCCTAGACCAATATTATTACTACTGTTATTTCCCTTTAGTTCCATGTGACAATAAGGCAAAATAGCTCAGGGCTACAAAGCTACATTAGATGAGTAGGACAATATCTACAAGGTTACGTTCTTGACACCTTTTCTTGAAGAGCAGATCAGCCTTCCTGTCTTTTGTCCGAGTTCCACAGCCCTGCCTTTTGTCCGAGTTCCACAGCCCTGCCTTTTATTCAGAACCGGATCCATCTTTTGTGGCCCTTCCACACCTGGTGTCCATTTCTGTCTCTCTACTCCTGCCTGCATCATCATACCGAATTCTGCTCTAGCTGTCTACAACCTTTACCATTTTTTTTCAGTTTCTATAAATTAACTTTCTAACCATGTATGCTTCAGTCTTTAAATCCTCCACAATTTATTGATATATTCCATGAGTTGGAAAATGTTCAACCCCCATCCACCCTAACCCATGCATGGGCCAACATTGAGAAGGGACTTAAAGACCCAAACTTGAATTGGAAATTTTTCAACCCACATCTACTCATACAAATGCATGGCCAAAGGTTGAGAAGGGACTTAAAGATCAAACCATGAATTGCTAATTTTTCAACCCACATCTATGCTAACTCATGGACGGCCCAAGGGTTGAAAGGGACATAAAGACTCAATCCCAATTTGATCACTCAGTTGACGTCAGAGGGTGCAGAACATGGTTAGGGAACACTAACCCAGCAACAACATGGATCTGAAGCCCACCCTAAGCACATACTGTATATGAAAGTTTCTGTGAGCTTTGGTGGGAAAAGGAAACATTCAACATTCAACTCTTGCTCAAAGTGGTGGCCCATTTTTGGCCTGAACCCACCAGACCGCACATTCCTACTGCAGAGAGCTACTGTATCTTGGAAGAATAAATACAACCAATGCTCCTACAACACCAATAGGCAATACAGGGATCAAAAAGGTTTCATACTGCATTATATTATTACCAAAAGATTTCACACGCAAAACAAACAGTTTAGACCTCTGGTTATCAGACGTCTATTTCAAACCCCTTTTGGAGTTCCAAACTTTGGACGCGGACCTTCTACCTCAGACTTTGATCCCTTCTTGTAGTTGTTTGAGCCTGACCATGTCTATTTATAATTATTTAAATCAGGGCATGAATTCAAAGAGTATAGCCAAAATTTATTTCAGTGCTTCCTAATGCATGTTCAGTGATAGGAAGAGAGGCTTGATGTCACTGTTTACCCAATTAATGTGACAGCATCTGCATAGGAAAATATTGCGTTGTTAATAATAATAATAATAATAATAATAATAATAATAATGGATAAGAAAGTGAAAATCATAATTTTCTATGTCCACTTTAAATTCATGTTGGTGACAAGTTAGAGATTGGCCAAGATAACTTGCCCAATGTTTTCCTCCAGAAAAAGAAAGAGCTGTCTGGTTAGTTAGTTTTTTTTAGGTTATTTAATTTTAATCAAATTTTATTGAATATAAAATCATCTAACAATGGAGTTTTGATGTGTTGTGCTCCAGTTTGCTCAGTATCAGACCCAGTTTCTTCTGCTTTACAGTGTATGTCCTACTCTTGGTTCTTCAAGACCAAAATCTAATTCTCATTTTATACTTTGGTAATGAGTTTTCGGAGGGTTCCAGGGCAGAATTGCTTGTGCATTGAGCTTAGCAGCTGCCTCTGTCCTCAACCTGCACAGCTGCCTCCCTTTAATAGAACATAATGTATCACTTTTCAACAGTCTAATCCCAAAGAAAAACCCAGTTATCACCAGCTGTCCATTTCTCCATTTCTAGTACGGCCATGGGAAATACTGAGGCTTTGTAAAGAGTGCTAATATTTATATCCATTACTGACAAACCTGAGTCAAAGGATATAAATGGTAGTTTGTGGGAAAGCCTCAAGTCAAATTTGTACAAAGTGATGTTTGTCTAGATGTCAACAACGGAGTGGCAAGTTTTGTCAGGGTGAAGCCAACGGCACGTGGATCTCCATGGAAAAGACTCAACTCAAAAAAGGAAAATATTTTGGCTTTTGTGAATACGTATTTTGCTCCATGTATATTCTTTCTAAAGGCTTGTACCCCAGTGCTTTTCTGCTCATGAGTGTATTCCATACAAGAAATTATCTATATCTGTGTTTAGTGTATAAAATAATGAATACCTTTTATTGTCTCCTCTAAACTAAAAATAAAAGTTTGCCCAGGAAGAGTAAGAATGATTGAAAAAGGATCCCACTGAGAATTATCTTGGCTCTCGCACACCCTCTCTAACCGGCTAATTAAAGACGTCTGGTGCTCAGTGGTGGAGGTCCGGCAACCTCCGAATGTGGCATACAAAAAAATCCAATGGCACACAGGACTTATTAAACACATGTGTGTTTATTGCAAATTGCGGTGCAGGTGTGCCATTGGATTTTTTTGTGTGAAAAAGGATCCACCATAAAGTCAAAGTAGAGTAAGAAATAGTAAGATACATTGGGACCACAGATGAGCAGGAGCAATGATTGGTTCCATGTGATAATTCCCCATTACCATAAAGGAAGCAAAGCTTGAAAGCCAATAGACTTATGACTGTAGCAGCCACAGCCCTGTCTGTATTAAGTCACCCTGATGTTTATCCTTATCACCTCTTAACTTGCAGCAAATCATAGATCTGTCTGGAAAGCACAATATAATAATCTGATATCATCGTCATCCTGTACTCAGTCTGGAAGATGTCACGCTATCAGCCCCACAAGTCCCAGAGAGGCATCACCAGCCTATGAACTTGATGATCACAATGACAGAGACACCTCCCTAGGTTTTCTCATATCCTTTCAAAAAGATAATATCAAGTAACACAGACCCTTGCGCTGAACACAGTTCTTCAGGCATTTTGATTTATTGCTACTTCTCATAACAGCTGCTGCAAAACATTTTAGGCATTTGTAAACACTGAAAGGTATCTACTGCTTCCTAGTTATGTAGCAGATAGATAGGGTTAGAGATAAATACACAAATTACCCTGAATAAAGTATCTACTGAGCAGAATATGAGAATAGAAAAAGGGGTGGCATGGAGACTTCTTTGATGGTGGCATGGAGACTTCTTTGATGGTGAATCCTGAATAAGACAACGCAACTTAGAGAGTTTTTCTGAGAGCAAGATGAAAACCACCCCTGCTTGTCATGCAAATTGCTACTGGTCTTGAACTAAGGTGCTGTAAATTCCTTGCACAGACACTTCCCATACAAGCAAATGATCCACACAGCTTCCTTGGAATAAGGTTTGCTCAAGGGTGAAGGCTGATGGATCCAATCTCTCAATGAAATCAATGGATTACACTTGTGAGGTTGTAAGTCTGTTCTTGGTTAGTAGCTGCACCGTTGATATTACTCAGGAACATCAGGCAAATAAAAAAAAGTTATGATTTTGGGTTGGAAATCCCCTATTAAATATGGCAATCCATATGATAGCAAGAAATGAAATAGCTAGTAGGCATGTGCATGGGCAGGGGTAATGTGTTGATGAATGTTATGAACAAAAGACATATTTTGTGATGGGCGAAACTGGGGTGTTGAGCTACACTTAATTTATCCTGAATTTCTTGAAAAATATAAGAAATGGGCAAAAATTCGTTAAATGCCACCAGCGTCTCGTTTTGGACACGGGCGTCTGTTTTTTGGACCCAGGCGTCCGTTTTTGGACTCAGGCGCTCATTGCCAAATTGGGAAATTTATGCGCCGGCGGCAAATCAAGGGAACTCGCCACAAATTTGTGCCAGGCAAATAAATTCGCCCATCACTACTTGTAGTGGCTTGGTTGGAAAAAGTCTTTGGGGAAGATTATGGAAGGACAACACAGATATACAGAGGTAGTGAATTAAACTTGTTCTTACTTGTTTAAACTTGTTTTACATGCAACTATTGATATATTTCTGTCTGGGAATTAAAAAATTATCATTACATGGTAGCTTATTCAAAAGTTATCAGGATCTCTTAAAAATCTTAGTTGGTGGTTACAAAACAGAATGTCCAAATTTTCTTTGCCTCATCCATTTCTATGTGTAAAATCACCCTTCCTTTACATTTATTGTTATGCTTGGTTGGAGAGAATACAGGTTTTATACCAATTTCTAGATCCTGTGGCTGTTTTGCTCAAAACCCTCATAAATATGGGTTTTTATAACCTTCCTTGACTCATTAAGCATCTGTTACTGGTAAGGAGGATTTCTTCTTGGCTCTGCTTTTAACAAGTAGATAGCGCTGAGAAGCTTACAAGGTAAAAATTAGTTTAAAATAGACCAGAACAAACTCCTCACTAACTTGTCTGCCATAATAAAGCAGACATTTTACTACAGGACCTTAATCCAAAGGTGAGTGAGTAAACCATATAAGGTTTTTTGTCAGCAATCTTTACCTTTCAGCTTTATCAAGTAATGATACAGGTAGAGCCATGTCTTTATGGACTGGGAGGAGCTGCTAATCTTGACTGTGTATATATAAATATAGCTCCACAGATCCCAATTGTGCCCAGGTTTGCTTAGCCAAACAACTGTTGTAATTTGCTACTGACATACAGTCCACCATGGCAAACATGTACAGGACAATTTCTGTAGAGAGAGGAACCTCATTAGCAGGTGGAAACTACACCAGACTCCTTTCACCAAGGCATACTGGAAGCGTCTATGCTGGAGCTGGAGGCTATGGTACTAAAATTTCAAGAAGCTCAACCTATGGTGGTGGCTATGGTGGTGGTAACAGTGGTGGCTATGGTAGTGGTAGCAGCAGCAGTAGCAGCAGCTTGTTTATCAATACCAACAGTGACATCTTGCTCAATGGCAATGAGAAACACACCATGCAGAACTTAAATGATCGTTTGGCCACGTACCTGGACAAAGTACGCTCCTTGGAGAAGGCCAACTCTCAGATAGAACTACAGATCAAGGATTGGTACAGCAATAATTCTGGTGTGGGACAGAGGGATTATCAAGAATACTACAAGGCAATTGATGATCTAAAAAATGAGGTGAGACTCATCGAGTTGTAAGCTCAAAATTTGCACAAAGTTTTTGGTAGAGTATTGGTCTTCCCGTATTTCATGCTTTGTTTTCAACAAAATTGAAATACAGTATATATGTGCCTCTCCCCATCCACCCTTCATGAATACAGCAATGTTGAATGCAAGCAGTGCTGTATTCATGGGGTGACCACAGGTCTCTGCACTCCAGAGAGTGCCCCTTTGTGCTCATTTCCTAATCACTGTGGGCCACTGTACTCTGCACTGTGTGCTGGATGGAAAATGTGGTGCGCAGTGAAGACCACAGCCTTAGGGCAAGCAATAATGGTCCCCAATACAGACAGCATGTCCTGCCACTCCCACCTTGTGCTTCAGAATGATGGCCAAGGTAAAGACAGGTAGAGGAGGACACCTACATTCCTCCCTGCTCACCTCCTCTTGAATGGAGCCTAATGTGGGCAGAATTCAATTCAAAATGCATCCTGAAACCCATTAGACACAGTAGTTATCAAAATTTTGCTGTATGGAATATAATAATATACATCTTTATGTTGCTGAAATACTTGTATTTGTGGCTCAAAAATGAGTTGACTTGGGCTATAAATAAAGTACATCTTAACTCTCATAATTATCTGTTGATTAATAATTCCAAGACACAAACAAGTAAATAATTATCAGGTCAGTAGTAGAGGTCTCATAGAGTTACATTCCCTAGACCCACCCATTCAGTGAATGCCAGCGTGGAATGCTTTCAGGCACAGCAACAGTCATTTGATTTTTATTGCTAACCACTTTGATAATAATTTCAACAGGAACAGAAGACAAATTGTCCTAAATCTCTGCTTTTGCCACTTTACCAATGAGGCAACCCCACACTAATCTCTATAAAATCTATTTTGCTTTTCTCTGACTAGGACAACATTCCTGCCACCTACAAGACCTCTATAGGTGTTGGTTTTCCTGGCAAATGTGTGTGTGTTAAAAGTAAAGTGGACTAGGAGTGCATATCATAGATAATATACTATGATTTCTGACAAATATGCTACACCTACTGGATAAAGATGCAGGGGTCACTGTTAGAATATTGTGGTGCTGTAGGAATATGATAAAGTAATATGAGGTAAGCTTCTAGAATAATATTTTATGGATCTTTGTATGACATAGATACTAAAGAAGTCTAGGGAAAATTGTTGCCTGGCTAAAATAATAACATAGTTACATAGTTAAATTGATTTGAAAAAAGACATTAAAGACCATCAAGTTCAACCCCTCCAAATTAAAAACCAGCAACACATCACACGCCCCTCCACTCTTTCACACAAACCATATATACCCATAGCTATACTAACTGTACAATTTAGTATCACAATAACCTTTGATATTACGTCTGTCCAACATGACGTAAGCTTCTGGAATAATATTTCATGGATCTTATGGATCTTTGTATGACATAGATACTGAAAATTGTGGACTAAATTGTGTGTGTTGTGTGGTATCAGTAAAGTGGACTAGGAGTGCATACTATAGATAATATAATCTGATTTCTGCCAAACATGCTAAACCTACAGGATAAAGATGCAGGGGTCACTGTTAGAATATTGTGGTGCTGTAGGAATATGATAAAGTAATATGAGGTAAGCTTCTAGAATAATATTTTATGGATCTTTGTATGACATAGATACTAAAGAAGTCTAGGGAAAATTGTTGCCTGGCTAACATCTACTAGTCTTATGCTGGCCATATAATGGGGGCTAAAACCTGTGATTTGGACACTCCAAACCAAGTTGGAAGCTGAACAGCCAGTGTATGAGGCCCTTAGGAGATCCTGCAGTTCTCACCCAACAGGTCTCCAAAGGCCCCGAGTATGATTGATTGTTGGCTCATGGTCAAGATTACACTATAGATGGAAAACAATCATAAAATAAAAATGCATACATTGATTTGCTTGTATCAATCTATATTTACAAATGAAAATGATACTTTTGGATATCAAGGGCTGAAGCAGAGCACCATGTAATGAGCAAAAACATATTGAATGATACAAATATTAAAATGTTTGTTTGAGGGTGGGTGTTCAGTTTTAGTGAAAAAAGGTTGTATTGTTTGGTGAAGCAGTATCCATTTTCACGCACCCCATGAAAACTGCAGTTATCAAAAAAACAAATACATTGGTTAAACTGAATATTTGAAGTTTAGGTCATCTCTAGCCATAGGAAGAGATTACGCCATTTGCTACAACTGAACTTTGATATATGACACAACTGCAGAAGAATGAACACTAAAACAATATCTAAAAATAAGGGCCGGAACACCCTTTGTAAACCTAGGAGAAGTAATAAATTGATAAATGACCAACATCAAGGTATTGCATGGAGAAACAGCTAAAACAGCAAGAAACAAGGCAACAGTTTTCAAGCCAAATACAACCCTTTATAATTACTATTGATAATCAAATTCCCTTTGTTGTCAATATCTTTTGAAGTGTTTGCAGGCATACAAGGTATGATTCTGTTAAAACATACGCCAAATAATGTTTCATTATTGTTATGAGTTATTTTTAAATATGGAACACTTAAGCTTAAAACCTTACTGGATATCAATTTCTTAAAATAAATCTGGTATCTAATTGGACCAGCAGTTCCCTAAGACATGAAACATTGTCTTGGATGGCTTCTGTGGGCTAATGCTGAACACTGCAGATCTGAGGGGGTCATTTACAAATTCCCATATGCAAGAGCTCTTAGAGGATAAAAATAACACCCCTTAGTGCTAGGCAGTAAATGTATAGGGTAACTGTTGTATTTGTCAAGTTGAGGGTTTTTACAACTGTTATCTCTCCTGGTGATAATGGCTAACATCTCTTACCCTTTCAGATTTTGAACAGAACCATGGTCAATGCAGAAATCCTGCTGAAGGTAGACAATGCCAAGCTGGCGGCAGAGGACTTCAGACTTAAGTAAGCGTTATCACCCTTGCAATATCAATTAAAGGGCTCGGATTAGGGTCCCTAACCTATGGAAGATATTTCACCAAGATACCAAGATATACTAAGGTTACTTTCCTCAAAAGTTACACTTACATCTTTAGATAATGGTGCTCTCCCTTCTGAAGAAGGTCTATGACCTCCTTTGCTGAGGCAAAGGTTAACATATCCATCTCCATCTCTTGGGCATATTGGGTTTTGACTTTGGACTGTGTTAACCATATTGTTTGGAGAACACAAATATTTGCAATTCACCTCAGTGCTGATTTGAGATAAGCATCACTAGCAGTGACAAGATCAGACAGTATGAGCAAATGAAGTAAAGTCAGTGTGTTCACTAGAGAGCCAGAGACAAATTTGAAATACAATTGGAAATTGCTAATCTTGTTAGGTGTGCCAGGGGACCAAAGTTTTTGCTCACTGCTGATCCAACATGGGAGTGCATGTCCTAGTGCAAGTCTTAATTAAAGTTTTGGTAGTAGTAGTACTTAAATTCTTCATTCTACATTGTTTCCTTTCTGGTCATCAGACCCTTCTCATGCCTATTGTTTGTCCTTTTCTGACTCTTCTGGTTATTTACCTGTCTCTTCTTGACTTTGCTTCTTGGTTTCTGCCCTGACTCTTTGCCTGTCCACAGTTATGTTTCACCAGTGTTTGTCTCTCCTCTTTACAACTTACAAGTCTATGATTATATGTCATTTGCCTTCAGGTTTCTAAATGTTACTTTTTGTAGGTTTGAGAATGAGCAGTCTCTGAGAATTGGTGTGGAAAAAGACATTGTTGGGCTTCGTAAACTGATCGATGACCTCAATATTCAAAGGATTGACCTGGAACATCAGTATGAATTCCTACAGGAGAACCTAGCTTACCTCAAGAAGAACCACGAGGAGGTGAGTAAACACTGGATCTGACATCCCAAAGTAAAACTTAATTTGCTTTCAAATCCACAAACCCTACACTTTTTCTTGTGTTTAATAGATAACCTGCCAGTTATATGTACAGATGATGATGGCTTTTGTTGAAAATTATGGTCTAGCAGAATGCTCACAGGAACACCATTCACCTAACTGGACTATCTATTTAGTTAGCTATTACCTCTTCATTCAATAAATTATGGTCTTATCACAAAATTATATGACTGTGTTTATTCCTGATAAAGGGCCTTACCCAAAGTGCCAAAGGATGACCCTATCTTACCTGGAAAAAAAAAGAATGTTGAGAATTCACTGTACTCATAAGTATGCTTTATAAATATGCCAAGTCTTTCTTTATGACTTAGTTCCTCCATCCAATTATTTGGTTTTATTGCCTTGAATTATTTCAAGGTCCATATTTTATCCATCTATAATTAAATTGGATTCAAAGTTCCCACACCTTTATAACTATGTAATACTTAGTTATTTTCTTCATGATTTAAAACAGAATGCTATAAGGAGAACAAACTTTATCAAAAAGTTAGAAATGCTGTTCATTACATTTGGGGGTTCTGTACCAGCCAAAGATACCCCACAGCCCTTGTAGCATCAGCTTTCATGACAGATTGACCTCATTTACTTGATGATTTGCAAAAACCCCTAACCTGAGCTTCTCAACAGCTCCCAACCCAAGCCACACTGAACATGTGCAGTGTCCCCTGACACTCTTAACAAAATCCAAGATGGTGACCTCCAGTGCACAAATTTGAGTTTGTTACTTTGATAAAGATATGTGATTTTTGCTGTTAGTAAGTGATGTCAGGGTTTCTGTAATCTTAAAATACAAACTACAAACAGAAAACAGGACAATGACACTTCAATGCACACTTTTCTCTTGTTGTTTCCAGGAAGCTGGGCTGCTCCGCAACCAAATAACAGGCAACGTCACTGTAGAGGTGGATGCAGCTCCCTCTGTGGATATGGCTAAAGTACTGGCTGATATGCGGACACAATGTGAAGAAGTAGTAGCGAAGATCGAACAAGATGCCAAGCAACAGTTTGAGACTCAGGTGTGTTTTTACATTCTGCATCATACATCACTATATTTTCATGGATAGTTCCCATTTCCTTTTGAATCTTGATGATTATCTGCATTTACAGTTGTTCTTGAGGTGCAAAGGGCAAGTTAGAAATTCAAAGGACAAGTTAGAAATTCAAAGGATGTATTCGAGATACAATTAGCTGTCAATGAAATAATGGAAGAATGAAAAGTGATAAGAAATAAGTCTCAAAGTGTGAAGGTGTAAACAAAAACCAAAGCAGTGTATTCATTATCAAAGAATTCAGGAATGGACTACTGTATAAATGTACAAAGAAATGACAGGGTAAATTATAGGAGGAAATCCCAGTTAAATGATTGGGAAATAATAAATGGTGTCCAGGGACAAGAGAAGATACGTGATATCATAGGGTTTGAAGAGAAAAAAGGTACACTAGTAAAGATCAAAGAGGCAAACAAGTAAATAATAGCCTGATTGTGTTAGAGCTATTTCTGCATCCAATATATATGTATATTTTCAAGCTTAATTGTGCTATTTCACCATTGTATCAGGGTATCAAACATTGCAATTATAACAGTTTTGGTTGTCCATATCCCCAATAAAAAGAGCCTTAAGGTCGGCTGTTGGCATTGTGAACCAACAGCTACAATGATAAAACCAAAATCTCAGGTATTTAATAGAACCCAGGGTAAAATTAAATTTTAAGCGATCCATCTGTCCATATATCCATTAGACAAATACTCAAGGAGAAGAAGGCTTACCCATCAATATTAATGCCCTGTTATCAATTTGTTGTGTATTTAATCTTTATTTCATCCTTCATTCTGCAGGTAGAAGAAGTAAATGTACAGCTTGGTGGCAATGTCGTTGAATTGGAAAAGCACAGGTCCTCCATTAATGAAATTAAACGCCATGTGCAAAGCCTGGAGATAGAGCTTCAGTCTGAGTTAAGTAAGGTAAATGAGTCATGAGAATTATTTCAGTTTTTCAAAGTTCTCCCTTCTTCTTTAGCTTAAACTTCACATGACCAAAGTAAGTCTTCAAAAATATATGGAAACAATATAATATGCTGTGACCTGCAGCCAAATGAGCTCTTTATAAATGTTTGTCTTGTAGAAAGATGCCCTGAGCGCCACTCTAGACAATATCAATGCCCAGTATGCCTCACAGCTGCTCCAAATGCAAAATGCCATTAAAAATATTGAGGAGCAGCTTATACAGATTCGAAGTGACATGAGTCGACAGTCTCAAGAGTACGAAATTCTTCTGAGCATCAAGATTCGTCTTGAACATGAGATTGAAACCTATCGGCGACTTCTGGAGGGAGATGATGTAAAGTGAGTGGCTTTAATAATTTGTGTGCCCCCCCAGCTGTCCCAGGTAATGCAGGGTTGCTAAATCTTCTCCATAGTATGTCATCTTTCAGTTCTACTTATGTTTTGTCAAAGAAACTCAATAGTTTATGAGTGCTAGTGGGTTCAACCACATAATCCTTAATACTTACATTTGATTTGTGGCTGTGATCCACTCAGGTATTGCCCATTTTTGCACTACCCTGCAGTGTATGTTGTAAATTACCACTTATGAATTTTAGTGCAACTTTTAAGTGGTTTTGTTGTGATTATCTTTTATGTAGTTTTAATTTAGATTTGTTTTACTTTACAGCAAAATAAGTGAAGAAGATAAATCAAAAGGTAAGCAACTATGCAATAAGTAAGAATACTGTATGTAGTTCTGTTTTGGTCTCAGAGGAACATTAACTCACTCAGCAGTTGTGTTCAGAGGACTTGAGGGTGACCTCTGAGATTAGAAGAAATGAGATTTATCTTTAAGTTCTTAACAGCAAGAGCTGTTGATTTCTCTCCATGTGGCAGTTGTGTACTGGCAGATATGGTTGTATTCATTTAGTAAGTGAGAAAATAAAACAAGAATTGTTTCCCCTTCAAAATGAAACAACACGAAGACTGCATTAGATGGCAGTTTTTTGCTCTCCTATGGATAATCTAGACTTTAGGCTTGACTTCTGAGAAAAGATTGAGCTTGGACATGTTTTTGCTTGACGTCTGTTAATAAAGCATCAGTCACAAATATAATTGTGTCCATGTAGAGTATTCAGAGACATAGTATAATCAACACAGTAAGATATTCACATCAGAACAGTGTTGTTCCTAAAGATGAACACAAGGTTACTTGCTGTTACACGAGATAACACTTCCTATGAATATTTCATAACTTTCACAGCAGAAGCAATGTATAGTAAGTAGTAGAGTTCTAAAGTGATCCTGAATAATGTCACGTAAAGACCTGATCATTCTTCCTTTTGTTTCTTTATTTCAGAACAGAGCAGAACTCGTAAGATTAAGACAATTGTAGAAGAAGTGGTTGATGGGAAAGTTATTTCTTCAAAGGTTAAAGAAGTTGAAGAGCAGCTACCTAATATGATACAATAACACTGATAACCAACTGAGCAAACTTATGTCACTGCATTCTTTTTTCAGAAACTCCCAATAAAGTAACCAGAATGGTATGTTGATGCCAGTGGGGAAAAAAATAAAATATTGAGATTGACAAAACAATTGTCTCTAATTATTTGTTAATTGGTGATTAAATAGGAAAAGGTGTGGTTTCTCTCATTTGTTACCAACCTACAAAGCAAAAAATGCCAGGGCTTATATGTATTTAATTTTCTGGATGTGGGCAATTAGTGATCTAGGCCCAATGCACCATCTTCCTTTTTGGTGGTCCATCTAGCAGAGGGCTTAGAGTATCTCAGTGTTTTATGAGCACATCACCTGCAGGTGGGAATTGAGTCATTAGTAAGAGAACATTGTATACTAGATATCAAAGGCAATTTTCACCAATTGATCTGGGTTGACAGATGTCTGTTATGGACTTACAAAAGAATGTGCAAAGGGCTGCAACTAGGGATGCACCTAATGCAGGATTCACTTCAAGCTTTGGTTGAATCCCGGCAATTTTGCAGGATTTGGATCATGCAGCTGCAGGGGGCCCCATGAGGCCCTAGTTCATATAGAAGTTAAATAAATATTGGTAAAACAGGTCAACCTCTAGACAAATTACAAACAGAGAAATGAGGAGAGCACTCAGTAAGCATAACAATGCTGTCATGAAGTTTAATGCTGACCACCAGTACATGACATGTTTTGGGCCTCTTTGCCCTTGATAAAAGCATTTCTTGTTTTTATTTGCAGTTTGTGCTGCCAGAAGGACACACCTATTATAAGTACCGTATATACTATGATCTAATCACTTTCTACTAAAACATTGAGTAGTCCCCTAAGTACCTCTTCAGTATTGTTGCATGTTCCAATATGTCAACGGATTTTCATTTAAAGCCTGTATGCAAATATAGAGAAGACAACTGCATTCAAATCAAGATCTCCTTCACAGGATCTGTCCTCAATTGCCCAGTATATTCATATTTGAATAAGTATAAAAAAATTCTAATTGGGAGTACCTATGAAAATTACCTTTCAGCCTGTACAACTGAAATAAATTGTGTTTGGGAAGCATATACAAAATTAAGTACAACTTATAAATCTTATTTATACAGCTTTAATTGATTGTAGGTTACAGAATAATTTTAGTCATATTAAGATTTTAAATGCTAAAATATAAACCATGTATACTGAGCAACCTGTTTGTCACCAGTGGCTTAACTACTCCCTGGTGGGCCCCGTTACAGGATGGGCACCTGGGCCCCCCTGTCGGTCCCTTACCTCTATAAATCGCATGCAGGAGTGTTGATGGCATATGTGTTGTGAAATCTCCCCCTAGATAATCGCCTGCCATAACCATTGTTGTGGCTCTGATGGGTCCCAAGGGGGTGGGGGCCCTGGTGCAATTGCACCTCCTGCACCCCTGGTAGTTACGCCACTGTTTGTCACACACACAGACAGCATACTTGCAACACCATAGTTACATAGGTAAATTGGATTGAAAAACGTCCATCACATCCAATCCCTCATTATATGTATTTGCCAATAAGTATGCTCCCCGATCTGCCCACCTTGAGGTGGGCGATATGGGGCTGATCCGGTCGTGAGCCCTCGGAACGCGGGACCATATCAACGAACAGAGTTAACTGCGATCCGACGGATTTTTAATCCTGCCCGATTGACATCTGGCCGACTTTCAGCCAGATATCGATTGGGGAAGCCCGTCAGAGGGCCCAACGCATGGGCCAATAAGCTGCCGACTCAGTCTATTGGCATCTTTTATCAGCCCGTGTATGGCCGCCTTCAATCTCTTACACTTTAAGGTGTATTTTCAGTAATTTTACTGTTAGAATGTTTTTCTCTAACCCTGTCATCTGTATTTCATACATCCATTCAATTTCTTACTACATGTGCCAATGAAGAACAAATTTTTTACTTCTCCCTTTCAGGAATGGTGATGTAGATTCATCATCATCATCATACCACTATCCATGTTTTATCTGAGATATGTTTTTGGGGGTTTCAAACGATGCCCTAGGGGCATCACTAAATACACTAGGGTTAGTTCTATCTGGAACCAGTTATCCTTTGGCTTTGCTTTGGATCGCGGATGGAAACGGGAACATCTGAACTAATCTTATGCAAAGATGATGAGAGAATTCAGACTCTAGTTACAGATTGCCACAGGTGACTTCAATATAGTTAATAAAGGTTATTTTAAGAAAAAATACTCATACGCAAACATATATCTGACTTGCAACATGCTTTAATGATTTTTATTTTTTTTTTAAAACATAGAGAAACATGTTTTACACCTTATTGTTTTTATACCCAAATCATCCACCTTATATTGATTGTGTAGCATGTTATTTTTGGTTTAGTCTTGAACATACTTGCAATTCCAACAGATATGAAAACATAATTTAATCCAGTAATTCAGGTATATTACTATGTATTCAAGTTCTGTTGTTGGAATGGTTTAGAGCTTTATTACATGTTGTTGTACATCATTTTTACATGGTTTTCTCTAATGTTCTTCTACCAGTTTAATTGAGTTTCTCTTCTACTTCTTGAAAACTGGAAGAAACCACTTTCCCATCAACGACTTCTTCAACAATTGTCTTGACTTTTCTTGTTTTGGTTGGATCTAAAAGATTTTTTTTAAACAGTGTAATCAGTTTAGCTCTGAAGAATAACAGACCTCTCTTGTGATTTTGCAAAAAAGTAACACTTGTGGTAGTTAACTGAGGGAAACAATTTTGGAAAGGTTGGACATGTTCTGAATGTTTTAGGTGATGGTGGAATTTTTATAAATAGACCACTATTTGCCATTATATATGAATGCATAGCAAAAGTGCTCCACAGGATTACAGGCTTTAAAAATCAGGGGAGGGAGAAACATAACTCTAACCCTAATTTGTGAAGGGTGTTGTGATTGTCTTGGTTCTCCATAAGAGGACTTTGGCAATAAAAATGTCACATGTCTAAGGTTTTGTTATAGAGGTGTGTTTGTAGCAGATGTAGCCATCTTTACAGTCTAAGGAGATTTCATTTGAGTAAGAACTGTGTCCACTGTGCTAAATTTTCTTCATTGCGTATCCAGTCCAACCTCTGTAATCTACTTATTCCTAAACTCCGTGTCAAGCAAGAGCTTGCCTTTCTATATACTACTTTTAGCAGTCCTTCCACCATAGCCATGTCCACTTTACTAGTTATTTCTTCTATCTTCTGTTCTTTCTGCATGATATCCAATGTATTTATTCAGTACTTACCTTTTTTAACTTCAACCACTTGCTCCACTTTCACTACACTGTAAACAGAAAGATAAAAAAAGTGTATAAGAAATCTCAATTGGATCACAATAGTGGTAACATTTCAGTTGAGAATGTTATTTCATTTTACACTTGAAACAAATGATGATGAAATCCAGAAAGTTCTAAATTACAGAAAAGCTGTCTCCTACAGACTCCATTTTATCAAAATATTCACAATTTTTTCTGTGTTATAATAAAACAGTAGCTTGTACTTGATCCTGACTGATATATAATTAATCATTATTGGAGGCAATACAAGCCTATGGGCTTTATGTCATATTTAATTTTTTATAGCAGATGTAAAGTATGAAGATCCAAATTAATCCCTTATCTGGAAAACCCTAGGGCCTGAGAATTCGGGATAACAGCTCCCATACCTGTATCATTTCATATGCATTGTATGCATACTATTTAATACACTTCAAACTATTTTCATCCTTACTTAAGCTCTCCTTCTAGTAGAATCCTGTAGGTCTCAATTTCTCTCTCCAGTCTGGTCTTGACATCAAGGAGTCGCAGATAATCTTCATTCTGCCTTGACATATCCATTCTGATCTGTTGAAGCTGTTCTTCAAGGCTGCTGATGCGCATCTGTATTTGGCTCAAGCTTACACAGTAGCGGCCTTCAGTTTCCGACAGAGTTCCCTCAAGAGAGCTTTTCTAGAAGATATAAGATAAGCAAGATATTAAAGGTCTTCTCTAAAAACCACTATACTTTTAGTTACGTTTAAAAGCAGACAACTAATCAATTTAGTCTTAAATAGCCTATTACTGGCAAGTATTGAATAGCCAAACAATTTAAGCATAGATGACATATAGCTTATTATGATGTTGCTATTCATTCTTAAGATGAAAGGTTTTTTTTTGTTCATGTAAAGCTTCTGCAAATTGTTGGTGCACTGACTCCTTAAATAATCTCATACCATACTAAAAGAAAAGATAAAGGGGGTGTCCTTTCACATACCATAGACAACAAAGATTGCAATTCTATTTCCAATGTCTGCTGAGAGCGCTTCATTTCTGAAATTTCACTGTGGCTCGTCTGGACTTCTTGCGCCTCGATAAGAATCTCCTGTTTCAGTGCTGCACTCTGTAACAAATAAGTCAGATGGTGAAAATAAAAAATCTCAGCAAATTAAATGAAAACTCATGGAGAAATTCCTTGATGCAAAGAATCTTCCTTAAGTATAAATGTTGCTTATACAAACAGTTTCTGAGAGGATCGTCCTACCTTCTTAAGGAACCATTCTTCAGCCTCTTTACGGTTCTTCTCTGCTACAACTTCATAATCGGCTCTCATATTATTTAGAAGTACAGTCAGGTCAACAGCTGGAGCTGCATCCATCTCAACAGTAACTTGACCAGAGCCCCCTTTACTTGAGTTCATTTCCTGCAGGAGACCAAAGGAAGGAGAAATGACTATGTAAGTATAAGGTGAAACGTTATGATTTCAGGGCATGTGAAGCACATACATATTATTTAAATTTAGAAAGCTTTCCTTCTATTGTTCTGTGCATAAACTGTATTTTTATATTTATAATTAAGGGGATAAATGGATATTGCTTTGAAGCAACCTGCTTAATTACACTCCTGACCAACTGGTAGTTTCCATGATGTATTTCATGCATATTTCAAAATATTGAGATTTATTTTTTACCTCCTGATGATTCTTCTTGAGGAAGGCCAACTCTTCATTCAGACCCTCCAACTGTAACTCAAGATCAGACCTTGCCAGGGTGAGTTCATCTAGGACCCGGCGTAGGCCATTGACATCGGACTCTACACTCTGGCGCAGGGCCAACTCATTCTCATACCTACCATTGGAATGAAATCAATTACTGTGATATTTTCTCATATCTAAATATCCACCAATCAATGATTATGTGCATTTAAAGCTAAGAAAGAAATGCATATTGTGCTCATTATATTACCATTTAATGAGAACTAAATCTACTGTTAATGGCTTTATTAGTTTATGACCATTTCTGGTGATGTCCTGAAAAAATATAAAAACATGCTAGACTAGGGGGATAAAAAAAAAAATCTCAGCTTTGTTCATAATAAATCAATTTAGATCAAAATAAAGGGAAAATAACAAAAAAGGGGGTTACTGATTCTAAAAAGATATGATACACTCACTTCATTCTGAAGTCATCAGCTGCCAGCTTGGCATTGTCAATCTGAAGCAAAATTCTGGCATTGTCTGGGATGCCACTATTAATCTGTAGTAAATGAGAAAAGATGTTCAGGCTGAATAGACACTTACAATTACAAAAATACCAAAAAAAAATTTACAAAAATATTTTGTCTATTTCTAATGATGCAAAATTATGAAAATCCAATTTGAAGAAATATCCTTCTCTCCTATCTATCCATTCCTATATGACAGGATCTCTAGAGAGAATAACAATAGGTTATTGGAAATATTCCTTTGTTTTTCTTGAGTACCAGTGTATGTGTTTATTGCCAGTGAATGAAAGAATGAAAACTGTCAAATGTGCCTTTAACGATCTAGCTTGCTAGATGTGTGTTACTTTCCATCTGCTATAAAGTGCCTACCCACATCATTGAAGAGTTGTGTTTTTCCTGGAACACTCAATTGTGTCCTATGTTTCAGTGATTTCACTCAACGGAAAACTCTACAAAGGAAGGTTGTTAAGCTTGTTTAGGTTCTGTTCATAAACCTCTGAATATCTTACATGCAACCTCACTTTTCCATAGAGGCTAAGTAATAGTACACCAGCTATTGTCAGGGACAGCTTCAAGCAAACACCAAAAGCTATTTGGGAGCCCTGCCATTAAAGTCGGAGATTCCATTTTAAGCACCACTGAATGTTGGATTTTAAGGATGAATATATCTTGTTGGATATCTTCTTTTAAAGCACCTCTCTTTCTAAAGCACAATCTTTTGTCATGCAGAATAATCAAAATCTTCAGTCAAATATGTGACCTTTTCAAACGAAATCTTATTTTTACTGGCGCACTGGGCTACGTTAGGAGATTCCATTTATTTCCTCTATGGAGTAATGATAATATATCAGGAAACGGGCACTACAGGTAAAGGGGTTCTCCCAAGCATAATTGAGTATATATTTATATAAAAGTTGTGTTTGAAGTTTTTAATACATAGTGACATCTAAATGAAGGTTTTTACATGTAATGTAAATGGTTGTTAAGATGAATATCACAAAGGCAAGTGGTTGGCTCCTTTTACTCATCACCAAAAGATGGACTATAGAAGGCAATAAGCTGGTTTAATAATATGACAAAGTGATAATGTGTAATTTGCTGATGCGAAACAATCATTTCATTTTCAATTACTGTAGTTTAACAAAACTCTATGGTAGTGAAATTTTAGAACGATGGGAGGTATCCATTTCAAAGGCAGATGTCCATGATATTATATTACCCTATTCATGGACAACAAAATACATTCATTAATTATTATTCACTCAATTATTTCCAGTTGAATTATTACATTTACAAATATTTTGTGGTCATGAGGGGAGTCACAGAGGTCTATCTGTTGTTTTGCCTCCATTTAGGGCAGTCTGGGTGTCCTCTATGGGAGATTTGATATTTGAAAACCCAAGGGCAATCATCATATATCTCACATTATATATTGCTGTATAGAAGAACAGACAATACATTTATAATATATATTTATGTAAAAACATTATCAGGGTTGCCTTGTGGATATTTTTTAGCTTATATAAATCAGTGATATATTTTATGGCTACCCCATACATTTAATGGTTGACTGACAGATGTTACATTTAATTCTTTTACTATATTACATGTTTCTGTTTGCCCCCCCCCCACTTTTGAATAGCTTACCTTTCTCCGCAGTTCCTCAATGATGACCATATATTTGCTGTAGTCTTTGCGTTCATTGAAACCATGCATATTTTTTTCATACCATTCCTTGATTTGAACTTCCAGTTGGTGATTAGCTGTCTCCAAAGCCCGCACCTTGTTAAGGTAGGCTGCCAAGCGGTCATTGAGGTTCTGCATGGTGTGTTTTTCCCAACCAGCCAGTAGAAGGTCACTGCCATCGAAACCATTGTTAAGGCTTAAGCTGGAACTTTGGGTTAAAGAGCTCCCACCAAAGCCTGCGCCAGACAATGAGGCACTGCTGAAACCTCCATAGCTGGAAGTACGGGTTGCTTTCACCTTACTGCTGGTGACTATGGTCTGATAGCTGCTGCTGGAGGACATGGTGAGGGACCAGTAAGCTGGATGTCAAGAAGCTGAAGAGTAACCTCGCTACTTTGAGGATGCAAGAGACTCTAGCTGAGCACCTTGCTATGTCACTTTATATACTGATGAAGTGGGAGGGTCTGTGTGTGTTGTTTTTTTTTTTTTTTTTTTCATTGTGCAAATTCCATCTTTCCTTCTTAAGTATTTTTTTGTCTCGTCTGTATACCTGCTTTGCTTGTTGCGCCCACATGCAATGATAACAGATGTAGCATACTTCCTAATACCTGACTGCCTTGGGCAATTTTGGTACAGTACAATAGGGAGGGGTGGAGGGAGAGCTGCCTTTTATGAGATGTCTTTCCCCATAACACTTGTGATCATGACTACTGTCTGTGTTGTTCTCCCCTTTTTTCTTTTAATTTATTGCTTCCTTTTGTGCCTGCGGGGCAGAGAAGCATTTCTTGCCTTTTTGCTCTAATTTAAAATATATAATAATTCTAGCAATTCCAGAGGAACTGGAATATCACTGTTATCTGGAAGTTTAGCTTTTGGCTATCTTAAAGTTCCCATATTTACATCTGTTTTTAAGTCATATAATCCAAATGCACAATTGTTGCTTTTCCCAGCATTGTGGGGGGGTACAGGTCCAGTAGTAGATATAGTCCTATGTAACACTGGTGCTTCTAACCTACACAGTGCTCAGGACATACGGGTCCAAATTCACATCACCAGTTGCAGTAGAGTAGCAGGGTGTGGAAATTGTAGTTCAGCAACAATTGCATGAAAAGGGCAGGTATCCTGAACAAACACTAAGCAGGTCCCATCATGCCTAGTACTTTAAATAAATACTCCAGGAGCAATATTATCTGAAAAAAATTCAAGATGGATTGATGTTGTCTTTAATGATTTTTGTAATGATGACACTTTGATATAATCAGGCCTTTTAATGTGGAAATGATGAGCACAGTATCCTGCCCTTTGCTGTGAAAACTGATATTACAACAATTAGTGTGGCCCTTCCCATACAGCTATAGTTATGACTGCTCTGCAAATGACTTACACTAATCTAAAGAATACACATTTTAATTGCCCATTTAGTCCATTCAATGAAACAGCACATTGTAATTAAAGTTGGGAGCTCCTGTGCTACATATTAAACCACAATGTGCCGTTAAAGCCAAACCCAACTGCAAGGAGCAGACACTTGGCACTTCCTTTAGTAAACAGTGTTTTGCATGTGTATTTGTGTATTTCATGGACCTCCGCTATTGTATTACATCTGCTAGAGCTTCATTGTGAGACCTTGCCTGTCTGTATTCAATTCTTTATTTATCTCTATCTCTTTATTTATTTGTTCTTGTTCACTCAATCCACTTATAATGTGAATTTGTCCAGCTGATATTCAGTTTAAACTTAGTACACAAGCAATGAGTTCTTTGTTAGCATTCTCCCATGGAACATACCATTGCTTCTTTCCATACAGTCAGTGCTAATGATTATTGTCTTGGTTGGGTGTGGGAGACAGGGCAGAACAATTTATTCTCTTGGTATGTAAATGCTCAATGCACCTATAAGGGATGACATATAACCAATAGGGGCGAGGCTCAGTGTTATTCCAGTCTTCATTTGAACTGTCAGAAAACCTGTTTTGAACTTGACAAAATAATCCCCTATTCAAGGGCAACCAACCTTCAAAAGTTAGCTACATTGTCATTGCATGTCTGCAGTCATTATACTGTCTGCACTTGTCTGCACTTTGTTTAATTGATGATACTTTGAAAATGTCAAATTCTTAATTGTCACAAAATAAATTCATTACAATAGATAAGTATTTAGGGTATCAGTGACCATTTTTTGCACTGAAACTAGGGATGCGCCGAATCCAGGATTCGGTTCGGGATTCAGACAGGATTCAGCCTTTTTCAGCAGGATTCGGATTCAGCCGAATCCTTCTGCCCAGCTGAACCATATATGCATATGCAAATTAGAGGAGGGGAGGGAAATTGCATGATTTTGTCACAAAGCAAGGAAGTAAAAAACATTTTCCCCTTTCCACCCCTAATTTGTATATGCAATTTAGGTTTCAGATTCAGTTCTGTATTCAGCCGAATCTTTCTCAAAGCGTTCGGGGTTTGTCCGAATCCAAAATAGTGGATTTGGTACATCCCTAACTGAAACCCTGTATGTCTAGGTTCAAAAGGGCAATGAAATGAAAAGAAAGAGTTGGGCCAAAAAGAATACATTGGGAGAGAGCAGAATAGAAAAAGAGAGCAAGAAAGGAGAAGTGTTAAAGCCAGAGAAAGAAAGAAGTGGAGAGGAGAAGCTATAGCTTGTGGACTGGGGGGTTGTAAAAGAGAAGGAAAAAAAATGTAGTGAACAGAATTGGACATAAGAAGAGATCTATCTGAATAGATAACATTTAATAAGATGCTTTTGAAGAGCTTTCCTATTTTTACTGTATTCCCCCTCTACAAATAATGTATTAACAATGTGTTGTCAGTGCTTTTCTGTTGGTTTTCTTTCTTTTGTATTTGTTGTACAAAGTAAATATTGGCATCGTAGCCTTCACTGACTAGCTAACAATGTGCATGCCAAGCCCTGTTCTTTTAGTCATTGTCCAGTATGGTAGAAATACAGCCAAATTACTTCCCAAAGTGTCATTTTATATCAGTGGTGTTCAGACTTTAAATTTTGAGTCAGAATCTTGTTGGACCACATATAGAGCCCTCCCAATGGCGATATCTTACCAATGTTTTGGGCTGGTTAGAAAACTTCATTGGGTGATGACTAAATTGGTATATTGCTGCCACACTCTTTTCCTGAGGTCTTTAGTATCATCCAATTGACCAGATCGAGCTGACTTTTCCCAGCAAGTAGATCTACACATGGCCAGTTTTACTTTTAGCTACATTCAAGTCTGAGCTGTCTCACAACTTATTGTACTTATTGTACTAAATTCATTATACTGCACTGGTATAGTTGCTGGGCCAAGATTGTATATAAGTTTGGGGTCAAATGTCTTCTGTATCCCTGAATATGCATTCCTGAAGCTCTGATTTAGTGTGCCAGGCCATGGTGTTGACTTTAATAAGAATGCACTTCATTCTAGTCTACATATCAAGGCAATATTACTTTTATACAATAAGACCTGCACTCACAAACTCCAGCTAAATGCAAAAAATGTTCATAAAGGAACAAAACTAACCTTATATGTTTATTAATGGTTTCAAAAAGTTTGTTTGGCCCTATAAACAATCATATTATACTATGATCAACAAGATGTTAGGGCAAGATGGCTAAAATGTATATGGCCAAATTTGTTTATTATTATGTATATTATTTCTGTCCACCAACATAAATCATAAACTATAGCAAGTGGAGTAAAAGTATTTTAATGTGAATTGATTGCTATTGAGGTGTACTAGCATTCATTAATGCTTAAATAGATAGCAGCAGATAGCAAGCAATGTGGTGCTTTCCGTGTCTCATCACTGCTTAAATATTTGTTTTTGAATTCATACAACCGAAATGACATATCCCAGGTCTGCCGCAGGGTTATATATTTACAGAATCTTTGGTCCCACATGTAAATATAATTGCAGCTGGATAACGATTCATTTTAAATATTTTTGAATTTAAATAGTGTCTGTGAAATAGTTCTACATGTGCTTACCTCTTAAGGCTTTGTGTTAGAGACAGAAAAGCAAGTTGGAGAAATTGTCTGTTAGAAATTTTCCATTGTTATATTTGTGAGTCCAATGAACAGCTAAAGAATGCAGAGAGAAAAGAATCTTTTCTGATGTGTTTTGGTTGATTACCTCTGTGTTCAGCCATGTTCACACCCAGGCTACTTACTACATTATTGGAAACCAAGACAATGAAGATCCATGCCACCAATCTCAAGGCCCAAATCTTTGGGGTTATCTTTGTATGTCCTCTCCAAGGTGGATGAATGCAACAATATACATATAACCAGAAATGTATGTGCATACTGAAAGTGCTTGAACATTGTCCATCTCATGCCCACTAATGTCGCCAGTGATGTTTGTATCAAATGGTAATAAGTAAATCTCTTGGGGAACTAATTCTTGTTCGTTGAAAGTGCTTGGGCCATTGGAATTCATGAAGGGTCCTGTTCAATCGAATCTGCCTTCTGTCAATGGAGAATTAGATCATATATTCAAGAATATTGACAGCAAACGAACATACGTAGAACATTCTTGCAGGGTGTCTATTGAAGGAGCAGCTACTATTGAGTTCCTCTTCTTCCTTTCCATCCCATATGTCCTAAAGCAAACATTTTTTTGAAATATCATATTCTTTCAAATGTGTTTTATTAAGAATCTACAGTATTTATTGCCATGGTTCAGAGAAACCATGTTCATGTGCCCCAGTATACTCACTTGCCATAAAAATAAAATATTTTTCCTAATAGTCTCTAGCAGTCAGGAAGGTCAAAGTAAGGTAAAATCCAGAATTTGAACATGGATTTTTTATACCCAAGTCTTAGAATCAATTGCTTATGAGGAATTGACTTTCTATTTGAGGCCTGGTCTAGTGTATATCTAGTGACATAGTTTGATGATGATGTATGAACCAATAAAAAAATAATGATCCCAAGGCATTTGTCATAAAATTATATTACATATTGTACCACATTGTTAAAACTGGGATTTCCACCTTCTGATATTCCCCACTTCAGTAACATTTGTTTTACAAGTATGCTTAAGAAAAGCTGCTATTGACTTTTGCTCTTAATGGCATAAAACTGTCCATGGGTCAAGTACAGGCACATTAATGTGGATTTTGATGTTTTCGAACAAATACACAAAGTGCATTTTTTGGATTCCACCAGTTCTTAGACATAAAGTCAGACAGGGCCGTTGTCTACATATTTACCACCTACTAAACATGAGAGTTTTACGACTTTTACAGTTTGAGTTTTCCTCTCAATGACAGGTTCTTACTATCAAGCTGAAAAGAGGAAAATATTTTTTGCTTGTAAATCAGTGATATGGAATGATAGGACCATGCTAAAAAATGTTCAAAAGGAGCTTATTTTTCTGTAAAAAGGCAAAGAAATCATACATAGAGGTGACAGGGTTAAGAGACATTTCCATGTGGGGTTGTCTGACCCAGTGCATGCATTGTACACAAGACTATGATGAAAATGTAAAATTTAGACCTATGCCTGAAGCCATCTACTCAGGGCTGTTGTAATAAATAGGTACTATCCACCAGGACAGGTGGCCTACCCTCAGACTTTTCCTTTTTTTTTTATTTAACTTTATTTATTCTGGTAAAAACTGGAATCTACAGCGAATAATTTTTTTGGTGATTTTTTTGTGATCCCATGGCTGTAGACTTGGGTCCACTTCACTAAGCAAAGAACATTTAAAGCTCCCTTACATCTAGTGTAAAGTAAGGAAAAAACCCAAAGAAAACATCATAATTGGTCCCATGAACGTGCTATGGTTGACTTGTCATGGCTGGGTATAACAAATGTCATGCACAGACCTTGTTTTTATTGCAGTTGAATGTGTGATCTTGGAGCAATTCTATTGTTTTACTTGGCTACAGTTTTATCATGTCTTGTGATCACTGGTATGCATAGATTGTTTCTTGAACATCTCCAACCTCACCCACATTAACATTACTTCTGCTCAGACACACAGAGCAAGGTGGAAATGATACAAGATATTTCAGTGAATTATACAATGCAGTTGACTTTATTGGCCTCTCTACAACCTCTTCCAAAGTTAAAAGGCCCAAACAAAACTTGGTGGTCCCATCATTTACTACAGTTGGCTTGTCAGTGAATTTTATAAAAGTCACACACAGACTTTTGTTGACACAGAGATACATTTCACATGTATGTTCTTGCTGTTTTTTTTTTTTCAATGGATTCCAGAATATTCTAATGTTTTAGTTGACTACAGTTAGATCTGGTCTTGTGACTCCTGTTAAATGTTGGTTGTGTCTTGATCATCCCTAGCCTCACCCACATCACAATTAGTTACACACAGACACACAGAGCAAGCTGGAAATGTTAAAGGATATTTTACTGAAATTAAAGTGAACTGTCCTTGTGCAATGGCAGTGGATGGGTTACATCAGAATGCAGTGAAAGTGAGTGGGTCTATTGAAAATAGCCTGGAAATAATATGTACACCCATTTTTCTTATTCTTATATGAACCTTTAGATATTCGATTAAAAGAATCGTCTACATATCATGGAATGACCAATTATCCATAATGTCAACAACTGGAAGATGGAATTGGAACACTATCTGCTGTGGTAGAGTGCCCAAGGAAATGTATAAAAAGGTGTGTTTTACCCATAATTTCTCCCCAATAGTGAATGAAAGCTGCAAGGGAGATGTGTCTTTCTGGCCCTGGAAGCTATAGTATTCTAGAAGGAATGGTTGAACCAGATAATTCATTCCAGTGCTCCAGTTGGCATGTTGGAGATCACTTTCCACAGGAAGGCTATTGTGTAGAAAGGTATTTAATGGTAGTGAAAGTGTTTGGAAGGTCTCTCAGAGCAGGGCACAGAAAAGGACGGTTACCTGTCTACGTTAGGAACTCCTGGGTGGGGGGGTGCTGTCTGCCACTGCAAGGAGCAGAGGGAGACATGACCACGTTATTGAGATTGAGTCTAAAATTATTGAGGTGCTGCCATAGGGTAAGCCAGGCCAGTGATTTTTCATCTCTGGAGGGAAGAGTCAGCAGGGCTCAATGAAAAGCCGAATGTTATTCAGGCCCTCAACCCTCAGCAGACCCAAAACATTTGATCATCACTGTTGTATTGGTATCTTCCCAAAAACAAATATAAAAACAATCAGCCTTAGTATATATTATATGCACCAGACAGATAGAAATAATTTTTCCAATTTTTCCATAGGAGTGTCCTGCTTTGACACCTTTCTTACACAAGAGTCCTTCTGTCAACTGGTTTCACTCACCTATTTCTAATTATGTTGTCTCTTTTATTGAGAAAATGCTTATAAAAGAAATAAATCCCACTTGGCAGGCAATAGTTTTCATTCCTAAATCTCAGATCTTAAATCTTAAATCTTTGCTAATCTCGGCTTCTATTGTAATATCATTGTAAACAAGAAACCTCACCAAGAGTACAACAGGAGAAAAAACTGTATTCAGTTTATATGTATACCATTATTAATATGCTGTTAATTTCCTTAAGTGAAGGAATTAAAGAGAGTTACCTGTCCCTTAAGGAAATAATTACACCATTACAAACCACTGACATTCTAAGTGTTTCCTCCTTTGTTACACTGACATGTCATCTACCGTGTTTTATGAGTGAAGATAAAGATTAAAATTCCGTCTGGGGCAAAATCTATCATGTACAGTATGTTAAAGGGAAATGGTAGGCCAATTGCAGTTGGTTATGGACTGTTTATAGTTTAGGTGCCAACTGGCAAGAAACATTGTCTACATGGAAACTAGGGTTGGAGCAGAACATATTTGGCCTAGTTTACCACTTGACATTTCCATTATGAGATTTAGATGTTTTTGAAAACTCAGAAAAAACAACAAAACAGTCAAGTCTACAGAGCCTTTGGGCAGTCTGCTGACCGTAATAATCCTCCATGTCTGGCCCATGGAACTCAAATTGGACACTAGAGAGGTACCCAAACTGCAGCAGACCCAGGCTGAACAGTAACATGTTCAACGGACAACAACTGTTTAAGATATTCTGAAAAAAGCCCAGACCTAAAGTCCCAAAATATAGCAAGTCTGGTTATTTTATGTTATTTCTTTTATAAATTATGGGAGCCTGAGCATCACCCCAGCTGAAACAGTTGTACCTATGTCTTTGATTACCCCAGTTGCAATTGATCAGCAGTTAGCATTTAACTCTCTACCACAAGTTAGGTGGTAATGAAAAAAAGATACAATTGCAGTCACAGACCCAATGGAACCATCTAACCAGTGGCGTCAGTACAGAAGATGTGGATTTCTTAGCCTCAGGGACACAATATTGCTCACCTCATGGGTTACGTGTTATTTTGCCCCCCCTCCAAAGTCAAACCCCTGAGTTGAGCTCCTATGTTCATTGATCAGTCCCTCTGCCTGGCGGCTGTGTGCCCCTTATTTCTTCTAACCTGTTTCCACCTACCCCTGAGCCGTTTTACTACCCCTGACAGGAGTTAAAGGGCTCAGTCTCTATAGATTCAGCTGAAAGCAAAGATGAGCTGTCTAACATGCCAAAATGTATGAAACGTAAATGCACCACATCAAGTATATAAATAAAGCCCCAAATAGTATGAGGTTCCCAATCAAAGAAAAAGCTATTTTTGCCTATGCCCTAATACAATTATTCTGACTCTGAAGTATCTTTTAGTTGCTCATTTGGGAACCTCACACTATTAGCCTATGTTTGAGCTCTACAGATTCAACCGTAGCCCATCAGAAGCCAGTAATGTAAGTAGGGTCGCACAGGCCTGGGGGCAGAATTCTCCCACCCACCTGATCCTCTGAACTGGCCCCCTGTACCCTCTGGAGAGCTAAATTCCACCCACCAGATGGGTGACTTATGCCCTGACCTGACTTTTAACACACCTGTTTATGGAAAGTTCCTAAATTGTGTTTTTCGGGAGAGAAGCTCATTTTACATTTCCAATCCAGGTGGCCCAACATTTACCAGATACCATAATAATGACATCTATATGAATTAAAAGTCTGGAGAGCGTCTATAAAACCATTAGCTCCATCAAATGTCTCTGTGAATTGTTTATGACAGGTCCCCACCCTGTGCAGAATGTTTTATTGCTCGCTGGGACACTTGATTGGCAGCTCATTGCTAAGTCATGTCTTCATGAAGCATGGCTTTTTTCCAGTTCCCCATTAATAGACAATACCAAGCAAAACAAGGAATTATATTGTCACACAGATAATGAGAATAATTGTGAAATAGCACTTCAGCCCTCTGGATTTATTGACGTCAGTTTAAGGGAATTTTTATAAGACGAAAACAATGATATTTTATATGTATTTTGCCAAAGTCAATTTCCTAATTAAAATAACATGAAAAATTGTTCTACTCTGTGATGGCCATAGATTAAGTAATATCGCCAGCCATGCTCTTAGCTCTTAGTGAAAAGCAAATGGAGGCAATATCAATTAGCAGGTATATAATGCTCACCCTATTGGCACATCCAGCACAGAACATAGAAAGCTCTTGCAATTGGCAAACCCAGTAAAAAGCATAAGAAAATATTCCATTAAGATCCAGAAAGATCAGAACAGGGTTGGATTGGGCTGACGAGACACAGTGAAAAAAACCTGGTGGGCCCAGACCCCCTCCCTGCCACTGCTGGTGCATTTAAGTCAATGGGCATTTTTTTTCTTATGGCGACTTATTTGGTCTTGGTGACTTTTTTTGGTGGCAGATTTTTGTCATAGTTTCTGGAAATGTGCAGAATTTTGCAGCACATCCATGCCTGGTGAAAAAATTTACTAATCACTACCAGTATTCTTTATTTTAATCAAGTCATTCATTCTTTCTTTTCTTTGCAATAATAAAAAAAGTCCCATGTATTTGACCCCCAACTTAAGGTGGCCATACACGGGACAATAAAAGCTGACAACAGACCAAGTCGAGAGCTTATTGGCTCGTGCATGGGGCCCCGAGGGGCTTCACCTATCGTATCTGGACGAAAGTCATCCAGATGACGATCGGGCAGGACTAAATATCCCGTCAGATCACGGCCGCATCTGTTCGTTGATGCAGTCCCTCAATCCGACTGCCCATATGGCCTCAATTATGATCCGATCATTGGGCCCTAGGATCATCCTGATATTGCCCACCTCAAGATCTCTGCATTTATGGCCACCCTAAGATTTTATTTATCCCATATAAATATCAAATAAAGGATCCCATAGTATTGAAGTCTTATACCTTTTAAACTTAGTATCTCACTAGCCCCCAATCTATCAGCTGTAAAAGTTCCAAAAGACATACTTTTATTGAAATATGATACAACTTTTTGAAAGATTTATTTAGGACGCACAAGTTGATGGGGTGCTCACAATGCTCCTCAAACAGCAAATGTTGCATTGGTACACAGTTCAAAATCTGTAAATGCTGCAATATTAAGCAGTTAAAATGCATCTGACTTCTGCAAACAGAACCAAGAAGGTGCTGGAGTTGAAGAATTAAGTGGCCTTCCAACAATATCATCTCAAATGTTGTGTAGGATGTTTGCACAGAACAAATGCTGAATTACACGTGACTCCACTAATTCTTTGGTGCACTGGTGCCTTGACTTGTGGACACTTGCACAAGCCTGCGGGACAATTTAGTTTTGTGCTCAGGGAGATTAAGCATGTTAAAGTCAAATAATGGAATAGTAATCAAAATTGATGACATGCAGGCTTCCAAATAATGTTAAAATATCACAAACCCTTGTTTTATTGTTGAGTTAATGTGTTTGCACTGATCCCGGTCCTTATCTTTTTATGACTTTTTATTCTTTGTAAGAAGAGACTTCACTGGAATCAGACTTAGCAATTGGCTTGAGGCTGCTTTGTGGGGCTTGCTGCTGAACAGAAAAAACATTATGTGGGTGTAATCAACCGCTTACTGAGAATACCTTAAAATTGTAACTTTTCACTGGAAATTAGTCTGTGCTCCAGGGGATTAACAGTAACAGAGTCCTGTTTTTTTTTTAGCACTTTGCACATTTTGAACGACCCCTTTAAATGTTTCTGTAGGATGGAAGGTCCCACCTTTGATTCATTTCTTGGAGTAAATATTGCAATAAAGAAAACTTTTACTGAGTACAGAATTCTCGTGTTTGAAAGACATTTCCTCTCAAAGGATTTTGACAAATAATTTCTTTGTCTTTGTTATTATCCCAGAGAAAGTTCTAATGTAACTGTCATTATTACTTCTTATTGGAATACTGCTGTTAGAGCACAAATAATGAAGAAACTATGAAGTTTGTGAGGAACATTGTGTAATGGTGTGAATGAACCACTCTACTAATGTGCAAGTGCATCACTGTTGCATTATGGGCAGCCTTGTTACCCAAGAAGAAGTAAAGACTAAATCACTTAGGGTGCCATATGCAAAGCACCCCCTAGTGATAACAATCACTAATCCTGATACCCCAGGCTGTGCTCCTGTGAATAGAGAACTGCACCAGCCATGGAGTAGTCTTGTTCATTGGCCTAAGCAAGACATGTACAGTAGAGTGAAAAAGTTGGCCTTTTGCTTAAAGTTTGGCTTGCACCTGCACCTCCAACAGGAAGAAGATTGTTCCAAGTAGAAGTACCCCAGGCCAGTGCAGTTTTCTGCTAATAGAAGCACCAACCTAGGGTATTGGGTTTATAATTATAATCACTGGGGAGTGCCTTAAATTTTGCACTACCTAGTGATTTTACATACATTCAAATGCTCATTTTGCATTGGGGTGGTTGGTTGGCAGCTATGGAATTCCTAGAGATCTTCAATGGCCATTGACTTTTGGAGTATTCTATGTACCCATTGATGCAAGGACAGGTCTGATTGCAACTTTGGGATCAGCTTTATATGCTCAGTTATTTGGCCGCAAACTTGAACTTGATGCTGCTGTGTCTTTTTGAAACAGTCAAAAATCGGTCATTTATATTTTCATGAAAAAATAATTTCAAGCTACTGGAATCCATGCCCATACTGCTGCTTGAACTGCAAGAAAAAGTGTTGTAGTCACTAAATGTGATCCAACTCAGGACCCACAAATATAGAACCCACAGCAATGGTAACGTGTGTAGATTCTAAAGTCAAAGGCATGAAAAAAAGTTATTTACTTATTGAAACTTTTAGAAATCCATGGACTTCATCATACTAAAAGTTTTGTGCTTCATCCATTGGTGTGTTTAAGTCCAACACTTAGAGGAAACCTTGATCCCCCACCCTATTGAACATTCAGCTTTTTTATAAAGTGCACAAGCATTTAGTTAAAATTAAAGAATGGGAAAAATAATCAAAAATTACTTGCAAAGGCCTCTAAATACTTTCAAAACTTTCAAAGGTATTTTGGCTTTGAAGCAAATGTGCCGATGTTTGTCTTGGTTCTGAATTTAGTTGTTGATATATGAAGAAGAAGGAAATAAGAGATAAACATTTCACTGGAATCAGGCTAAGAAATGTGCTTGAGGCTGCTCTATGCAGAATGTGAGTTATCAGAAAAACCATTATGTGAGAAAAAAACCAATTGATTTGGTGCTTAGGGCAATAGAATTGAATGGCAGTCACTTGCATTCAGCTGTCAGTAATAAAGACATTATCTGGCTCATGCAGAACCTTGTATATAATATCTGCAATGTCTGGACTGAGAATAACGTCGAGCCAAACCAAGCCAAGACAAAGTATATTCCATGTCAGTTTACTGCATTTGCCAGAGTTTCTAGATGGCTGGTCTGGACCAGCCTGTGTCTGGCCCATCTGCAAGTTTAGAATCAGAACATCACATGTCCATCCATTGTGGGTAACCCTTGTCCTTCCCCAAGCTACACTCACACTCCAAACATGTCAAACAATTCACCAACCCCTTGATTTGCTTTTGAGCTCAATACCACGTTTTCTTACTAAGACTAAGTAAAAGAGTCAGAAAGTGACATTTACTTCCTAGGTGTAGTTTTTAAATGCAATTTTATTGTGGCAAATATTCTGAGTGGCAATTACATATTAACCATGGAATGACCCCCCATATGCAGTGTGGCAGTAGCTCCAGGGCTTACCTGTGGCAATAGTTGCACTTGGTCATGATTCTTCAGAAGAGGCAGAGAGGATCACGCAATTATGCTAGAAGAGTCTGCTATGCCATTCACATTCACTGCCAAATGGAAAACACCAGTTATTATTACTTACTGCCTTTTTAAATGCCATCTCCATGCTTTTTTCCCCACAATGCACCAGGGTTCTCCTGGTTAAAAAGGCAGTGCCTGATTCAGAATGGAAGGCAAGAGGGAGTTTATTATAAGCATATTAAAGACTCGGCAGATGAAACATATATGTGAGATGGGTTGTTTACCCCAAACTTTGGGGACAGTATGTTGCATTTTGTGGTTACTGCACATGGTGCCATACAGTATTATTGTTGCCCTAACACTTACCCCATTAATAGACCAACAGAACTGCACACATGATGAGATTGAGAACATTTTATATTGTGACTCAGAGGAGAAGCTCATGGGACAGGAGTTCAGAGGCTGCACATGTGAACAGTAAGTGATGGTTATCACAAGAGGCGACGTGGCTTCAAATACCAAAACATCTAAAGGTAAAAGAGCAGAGCTGAGTGGCTTTAGTAAAGTGTACAATCGCACATGGGTTTTTAACTGGAACACTAAGAGAATAGAAAAGAAAGACAAGTAATAGGAACGAGGAGGTGTCTAAACAGAAGCAGGTGGCTACACCCATGTCTTGCCTGAGCCGCTCAATGCGTATCTTGCACATTGTATTGTGACAGCCTCTTTGTCATGTGTTTGTCGCAGTGACTCAACGCCACATAATTGTGTGTAAGTTATTTCTGTGTATTCCCCCAAAAATGCAAAGAAAGCTGTCTTACTAATGAGCCCTACATGCTTAGTAATTACATGCCATTCATAGACATACTGACATGGTTACACAAGATGGATTTAGCCACTAAAAAAAGGGACAAATATAGAAGGTGAACTAACGCCTATATACCATGTTACAGTATCACAATCACATGAATCCCAATCCCTTTCATCGGCCCATTGGTATCAAACACGAGCAGAGAACTTTTTAAAAAATGTTACTCTGTTTTAAGATGCAACAAGTAGATTATGCATTGTTTTACTATGGTTTGATGTCCTGTTATACTGGGTGTCATATTAAGACGTATCCAGAGGTTTAGAACTTCTTTTTTCATCTAACATTTGGTCAGTGTCAGGCTCTGCTGGGGTTTGATCCTGGGACCTCCAGGTTACTTGCTGCTCACCCCTAACCACCAGGCCAGGAGAGCAGCCAGCAAGTTCTTGTTTGCTCTTCTGTTGCGTTGTTCATGGGTGCCATCTTCTTCTCTTTGATCTTCTTCATGATGTAAGCGCCTTATTGGTGCATGCGCAGTTGGAGTAGTCTTCCGTTTTTTGACAACTGCACATGCGTCGAAAGTGATGGAAATTGCCGAAGCACCGGAAGAAGACCCGAAGATTATCGAAGAGCTGGAAGATGGCGTCTGTGAACTCAGATTATATTGGGTTCTCCCAGATGACTAAATGTCAGCATGCAACATATATAAACACTAATATTATCTCCCTCAGTCATGTTGAGTATTTGTAGGTGTCCAGGCAGCTGGACCTTGAGCTGCTCAGTATTTCAGTTTGTGTCATTCTCTGTCACACCAGTGGCTTACAATATCTGACGTAGGTGTTGACTGACTATTACCTAAAAAATAGAAAGTCATTTGTTTTGGAATTAAGGTCAAAGTGCTTTGAGTTGAAGCCACTTACAGAGAGATAGGTTGACATCAGGCCTGGACTGGCAATCTGTAGATTCGGGCAAATGACAGAGGGCTGCTGTAAGATTACAAAGACCATCACTGTTAGTGGGCTGGTGGGGGCTGTGTGAGGTTCTGTGTAACTGAAATGCCAGGACCTACCTTAAAACCCAGGCCAGAGCTGGTTGACATGTAAAAGAATATAAGAATTGTCACTACATTCTCCAGTGCAGAATTCAGGTTGGTCAATGATCAAACTGGGTTCCCAACTCACACAAGCCAAGGAAGACTTTAATTACCTTGACAGTCTCACAATATCCCTCTATAAATCTTATTAAAGGTCCATGTAAAGGTGAACAACCTCATTAAATCCACTGAAGCCAATTGAAATACATACTGACAAAACACTGGCAGGCGCTTTAATAACAAGTAGATCTACAGAATAAATACAAGATGGGAAACCATCGTCGGTTTTATTAATAGGACAAGAAGGGTTGACTTTGAGTTGAATTGCACTTTTGTACTTTGTATAGAACTGCACGGCTGTACAGAAACTGAACTATATTTCCAGGAACAATGATGAAGCTTGTCTTGTGTTGCATTAATATGAACAGGCCCATGGGGGACAAGCAGCGCACACTCAGCACTGGGGTAAATGCAGGAATATTTGCAATACTAAAACATTTGTAAACAATTGAAAAGACATGGGCTTGAATTCTTACCCATGGTCACACTCACTATGAGCTCTGCTTTTTGAGAAGCATAAAACTTTTCAACAGTGAGACGAAATATCAACGTTTCCCATTGCAAAAGTTAAGACATAGGTGGAATTTAACCATTTAAAATACTTAGCCAGCCCTCTACAAATGTAAAAGGATGATGTGAGTACAAATAGTCGTCAGTCAGAACTCACCCTTGCCTTGTATTTAGCCAGTGCCCTTTGAGCCTGTATTTAATACTATCAGTGACTTGTGTGTTTTTATTGGCTGCCTGATCTGTGGCCAATCAATAACATGCACTGTTAGGGCAAGAGTTCTGCCTATTTGATTTCCCTGGGAATAGTGATAAATTGAAATAAGAGGTTCCTCTGAGAGTAACTCCAGTGTAAAAGCTGTGAGAGGTGAACATGGCACTTAATGGAGTCCAAGTGATTCTTTCCATCAATGATTTGGGGGGCTGCATGGAGTTATCCTTTGGGCATGTTGACCATTTAAAGCTGATCATTTTCTCTTTAATTGTTCGAGGGTGAGGCAGCCACTAAGTTGCTTTGGCCTGTAGCCGTCTGGGTAACTTGCCTCCAGCAGTGCAGCTTCTGACACTTTGTCTGAGTTACTGCCTTTCCGGTTTCCGTATCATTAGTGGCAGACAGATTTATGGGCCCAGTGTGTGGGGGCATTGCCTATATAACACCTGCTTGGCAGGGAAAGGCAACCTTTCAGGCATCCACAAGAATCGCTAAACTGACATCACATTTCCTTCCATAGTTCCTGTTGTATCTTCTGTCTTTAAACTGGTGGAAGAGGTTGTTGCACCTTAGCTTAGTGTAATGGGCAAGTTAGGGGGCCCTGTGTTCAATGGGCACACCCTGGGGGTCACAGGGCACACCCTGGGGGTACCTTAGAGCTGCTTTACCAATGGAGGGGCTGGCGGGGGGAATGTAAAACAAATATAATTCTAAATTCCAAGTGCCCCTTTGTTTCCCTGAAGAGGGGACTCTCTGGTGGGCAATGTAATCAGCATTACAGCTAATCTGGTTACTATGGGTTACTAGACCTGCGATGAGAACATTATCTCCATGTTGTGCAAGTTTCCCTTCAAGCTCTTTGTGTTTATTTCTTGTTATTCTCAGCAAATATCTATGCAAATCCGTTCATTGTAACCTTTTATTGTACAGCCTTGCAGAAAATGTTATATATGATAATAATATTAATATAATGCATTTATCCCTGTCTTCCACAATGAACAAAGGGCTTAGAGTCGAAAGAGTGCCACCTAGTGTCCGTCTTACCTGTAAATGTATTACTTAAAGCTGTAGTTCACGGTTAATGTTTGGTGTGAAGTCGACAGCTGTATATCCCAAGTCATTCTACAATTATTATTAAGAATATGAAGAATATTGACTTTTTTTCAGCTGCTAACCAGTTGATAGGGCTTAACGGCTTCATAATAATTGTCCAGAATGCTTGGAACCTGAGCTTTTACAGATAAGGGTTTTTTATTCTGTAATGTCGATCACCATAGCTTAAGTCTAAACATTGAAACGTTAAATAAACCCTAAACTGCCACCCATTTGAATTTATGCAACTTAGATACAATCAAGCACCCGATTACAAGGGGAAAAAGGAAAATCCTTAAAAAACAATAAAAATAAAGTTTAAAATAAACTTCCTGTGTTTTGCAGCTTTCTGCACAATGAGTTCTCTGATAATAGACCCTATACCCTATGTACAGCTATGGGATCTGTTATACAGAAACCACTTATTTGGGAAGCTCCAAGTTACGGAAAGACCGTTTCCCATAGACTATATTTTATCCAAATAATCCAAATTTCTAAAAGTGATTTCCTTTTTCTGTGTAATAATAAAACAGTAGCTTGTACTTGATCCCAACTAAGATATAATTAATCCTTATTGGAAGCAAAACCAGCCTATTGGCTTTATTTCATGTTTATATGATTTTCTAGTAGAATTAAGGTATGAAGATCCAAATTTCAGAAACATCCATTATCTGGAAAACCCAAGGACCCAAGCATTCTGGATAACAGATCCCATACCTGTAATAATAAAACAGTTGCTTGTACTTGATCCCAACTAAGATATAATTAATCCTTATTGGAAGCAAAACCAGCCTATTGGCTTTATTTCATGTTTATATGATTTTCTAGTAGACTTAAGGTATGAAGATCCTAATTACAGAAAGATCTGTTATCTGGAAACCCATTTTCCTGAGCTGTCTCCCATCGACTTCCTTTTAAATAGTCAAAATGTATAAAACTACTGTGTAATGATAAAACAGTTGCTTGTACTTGATCCCAATTGAGAGAGAGAGAGAGCTCCTATTGTGCAACACTGTGTATTGGATTTGTTGATAACAGACACGATCGATCGTTTACACAAAATGAAAATTTACCCTCCCAGTTTAATACTGGCCATGCCACAAGGTGGCGCCAAAGAGCAGAGAATTCAAATGAACATTATACTCGGTTTTTCCTGTTCAGGTAGATGTCCGTATAATAGATATTCCAAAAGTTCTGTCATTCTGCTCTTCCAGCAAAATAGTTAAATAAGGAAAGAGCAGATCACTTCGCAACTTGTGTGTTTTAATGATTTTAGGGGTCAGTGTTAGGGAAGTGGGTGCCAACCCCTGAGCACTTCTAATGAATACAGAGCTTCCAAAGGCAGGCAGTTGTCTTCCTAGGGGAATGGAGATTCCATTGTGTAACATGATTGATGGCACAATATGGTACAAAGTGTCCCTAGTGCACTTACCTGTCTCACTGTTACTCTCCATGCTGCAGATCCACCTTCAGCCAATGAAAACTGTTTCACTGACCAACTGCATTTTGACAATGTCCCATTACTCACATAGAATTGAAAATGAACTATTGTCTATTTCCTTGTTTTCTCTTTGTAGTTCTGCTGGTGGTTCCTTTATTCACCTTTTCTTTAATCCCAAGGTACAAAGAGATCTATATAAAGAGCCCTAGGCTGGGGGAACACACATAATCTAATAATTACAGCGTGTCATTATTACTGATGTTCCTCAGATGCAACTCAAGTGTCATCTCATGTAACTCCCTGCAACCTGTTCAGTTGGCAGTAGGAGTAGGATCTATTGTGGAAGCAAATGATGGGCAATCTGGTGCTCACAGAGGATCACAATCGTTGACCTCTACTTTTTATATTAAAATGCCATCAAAATATACACAAGGAAAGTTTAAAAACAACACACCAGACACAAAGCACTATTTATGCAAATAACATATGATAAAATGTATTTCAAATTTACAAAATTAGGTAAAATATATTATAATTATATTTTAAAAAACAGGCATAGAAATCAAGCTTTAAAAGGAAACAACAGTTGAATGAGCTCAAGGGTCAGTTACCTGTGCAATGCAAGATGCTAAGTGCATTATTATGTAGGGGGGCAAGTATCCTGAATTGTGTTGCTAAATAGAGTCCTGCATCAGGTACCCAAGGAATACCTGCAAAGAGGTTGGGTTTTCGTTCAGTAAATCCCGATTCCTAGTGTGCAGGTAACCCACCTGGGTACTTATCTCAGGTGTGGATCATGGTCCTTCCACCCTCTGGTAGGCAGATGTATTGGATAGTGGGGGGGGTCGGATATAGGGGTCAGTGGGTCTGGGTCGGGGGTGGGTCCTACTGATTGGACCCATGCTGGACTCTAATGCTAGGTACATAACTTTGTGTCCGTTTTTGCAGATCACACTTGCACCTGTGAATGAGTCTGTTGATCTCTTATAGACCATGCAATGGATGTACCAATATAGCATATGTTTTTCCAGTTGACTCATAGAATATCAGCAGTCATACCAGTGGATTCTCTTCTTCAATAACTTCTGAAGCACAGCCAGTCCCCTACTGTACTTTCCAATAACATCTACCAGATGAATGGTGATTTGCTGTTGACAGACATGGCCTCTGAAACCAAAAACAAGTGCACTGGAAATCTCAGTGACACAACAGTAATGTCAGCTGGAAGATCAGACATAGAATTATCTCATTGTGGTATAGTTTGTGTTGCTTTTACAAGATGGTAGGCCAACAAATGGGTTTTGCTGTTCAAAGGGACATCATGGAATGTGGCATTATCGAACGGAGGGAAGGAAAAATTCTGTAATCCAAAGCTAAACTTGCAGATATACATTAACTGATGTGCAGTAATTTGCCAATTTATCTAGGAACGTTTTATATATTTATGTAAAATATACTCTCCAAACCTTCTCTATCTACTTTTTACTGTAAATGTAATAAACTCACTTTGCTTTGATTTTGAAGTTCTTAGAGGTCCGTTAGAGGCGTTACACATCACATCTTCCATCCTTTGGAGAGAGAGACAGTTAGGAAACGTAACATCCATGGCCAATAAAAACCTTCATCAAAAACATCATAGATCACTAATCAGAATTACCCAGTTGTATCAACAATATGAATCAACAGCTTTCAAATGTTTCTAGAACATGTTTTCAAATTCACAATCAGATGAAGTGGCTTCATAATGTGATGTTAAGGGCTTGGGGTTCTGGTTTCAATTGGAAGGATATTGTCCTAAAAAGAAGGGACAGCTGTTCTTCCTGCCTTATTGGCATGTATTGGGCTCATGCGTGCCCTGAACAATTCCTGTATTACATTTCCAAGCGTCTCCAACCCCTAGACTTATGTTGCATGTATCCCTCGGTGGTTATTTTTTTAGTTGTTAATCTGTTCAACTGTTTTAAGTTGTTAATTTGAATTTTTATAAATGAATCCAGCCCTAAAAAAATCACCTACTTGATCTCTTCCTCATCCATGAGCTGCCCATATGTCTTTACTTCCATCTCTAGAAGGTCTGTAAGGTAATGTAATATCCCTCCATAAGCAGACATTTGCTGAAAATCTGTCCTAGTCTTTGCAAGCTCATCTTCTCTCCTCGATATGAGGTTTTGGATTCTCCGTAGCTGACTTGCATAGCTGCGCTCAGTCTCGATGAGAGTTGCCGTTTGAGTAGTATTCTGCCAAGGTAGAGCAGAGTAAGTAAGTACAATCCATTCATCCAGGAAAGCATTAAAGGAAAGGCAAAAAACAAGACCTATCTACCTCTAATGTACTCCCCAAGATCTCCTAAATCGCTAACATTTTAACTCATCCAAGACAATCCTACCGCTTCTAATCCATGTTGTTGTTTTGCTTGCATTTCGATTAATGTAGGCGCCATGTTTGTAATGTAACAATGCGTGACTAATGACGTACCACTCATTATTACCAAAAAGTGCTGAATAAGTATTTCCACTGCCGATAAATGATTAGTACTTATGCTCATGTGTCTCCTTAGTTTGGGTTCGGGGGCGTGTGCATTAGGGTCAATGATGATGCACGCATATCCTGATTTGCATGCACATCATCATCATTGGGAGAAAGGAAACACCCACGAGGACATGCGCACTACGACGAAATGATCAAAATTTATTCTTCAAGCCATCTCCCTCAGACTACAAATTAATTCCTTTTCTCTCTGTAATAATAAAACAGTATCTTATACTTGACCCAAACTGATAAATCTGTATTGGAGGCAAAATCAGCCTATTGGGTTTATTTAATGTCAACATGATTTTAGTAGACGTTTGGCATGGAGATCCAGATTAGGAAAATATCAGTTATCTGGAAGCCCCCAACAGCATAACAGGTTCCATACATGTATTAAAGGTACTATACCGTAGGTAAGAAGGTTACATCACCTATTAGTATTCTAATGCTCCTTACCAGTTTATGTAAGTTTTCTAGCTCAGCTTCCAGGTTCTGTATGTTCCTTCTCAGTAGAGTCACTTTTCTCATCTGGCCTCGCAGAGGTTCACAGTCTATTGTATTTAGATAATTGCATTGTCCGAACTAGAGAATATATTATAATTTCAGAAGTTATTAGCAGTTAGTATCCCTGTTCACAAATGTATAATTACAAGACTAGAGCATTTCTAGAAAGCAGGACAGGTTGTCAACCAATAACTGTACTTTGATTCAGGTAATGGTGGCAGGTAATGAATTTATATTATTATAGGTTCTACTGAACAAAATAAGTGGCTGTATGTAGTTTAAAGGAAAACTATACCCCCCGAACAATATAGGTCTCTATAAACAGATATTGCATAAAAGAACTCATATGTAAAACCCTGCTTCATGTAAATAAACCATTTTCATAATAATACACTTTTTTAGTAGCATGTGCCATTGGGTAATTATAAATAGAAAATAGCCATTTTAAAAAATAAGGACAGCCTCCTGGGATCCTAGGATCCAACGGTGCACACAAACTTACCAAACAAACTATAAAGTTAGGTCGCATGAGCCAATTAATAGACAGAGTTCTGTATTTTGCTTCAACAGTTCTTCCCTTTACAGTTAGAGTTTAAATATTTCTGGTCAGGTGATCTCTGAGGCAGCACACAGACCATCATGAAATGGTGGTTTAAGGCAAGAGATGTAAACGGGCAATATTTACTTAAATATATGTACCAGGTAGGTAAGATTCTTTAATATGTCACTTGATTTTATATAAACTATCTGTTGCTCAAAAATTCATTTTCGGGGTATACAGTAGTTTTCCTTTAAACAACTACTACTACAACTATACAAACAGGAAAAATATGGCAATGATAAAAAATTAAAAACATTACTTCCGCTTGAAATATTACAAGTACAGGATAGAAATAATAAGTATTTTGATTTTTAATGAATATTCATTCATTCATAGTCTTTCTGTTAATCGACCTTAAGCCAAACTGCATACCTTAGAAACAAGCCATGGTTCTGTTTTGTTGTTAGAATCACATACAATCATTTTGTAATGTCCTCTCATCTTCTCCAGTGCTTTTGTGAGGTTAATTGCTGGCTGATTGTTGACTTCCACTTTCACATGACAGTTAGACTGGTTGTCTTGGAGTTTCACTATTTCCTACAAAGAAGTAGCTGGTTATATTTAAGGAATATAATGATATTCATCTCAGTTGAAGTTTCACGGCCAATAGGACTAATATCGGCAACACTTTTGAAAGTTCAAATAGAATATGGCAATGATAAAAAATTAAAAACATTACTTCCGCTTGAAAAAAAAAAAAACCTTAGCGAATTACCATCTGCTGGCAATTTGAACGCAACAATGAAAGTATCCTAAATGATATCCGTATTGGTGAGTATTGCCACCTGCTCAGGTACTACCCAGACTTTTTAAAAGATCCTATATGGCGTGTTTCTATCTGAAACCTTCATTCTCAACCATAATCATTATGACAATGTACTAGTGCAACCATTTAATGAGGCACTTGCCCTAAAATGGTCCATCAACTATTTTACATTTAATTGAAATTAAAAAATCTTCATACACACTGAGAATTAGATGTGGGAGTTGATCACATTGGCTTATGGGTTGGTGGCATCTATTCATTGATACATTACCTCCTTGTGGTCTTTCTTGAGGGAACATAACTCTTCAGTTAGCATCTGCAACTCCACTTTCAGGCAATCTGTCTCCATCTGTAGATGACTACCAGTTGCTTTCACTTCCTTCATATCAGCAGTTATTATCTGATGCAAGGAGAGTTCTGTTTCATACCTGAGAAGGTATAAACAAATAATATCATATGGTCAAGGATATGTCAATGCTTTAGATAGTATCAACAGTACTGCAAGTAGATGTAGCGGACGTTACTTGGCCCCAAAGCAAAATCATTTTAGTTCCTTCCTTAACTTTAAAACTCGTTTATTTCTAAAAAACTCAAAAACTTGTTAATTGAAAACATGAAAAAACTTGGACGCAGCACAATCGTATTTTACTCATCATTTTAAACTTGTTCCTAGTTTGGCCATTTAAGCATAAGAAATACATTGTGGTAGTACAGTCTGGAAGCTTCATCATGCAGAACCTTGTCTGTAGGACACTGAAGAGTGTAAGTGACCCTTCTAAAAACCCACCTATCCAATGTAAGGGGTGATACTCACTTGGATTTGAAGTTGTCTGCAGTCAGTTTGGTATTTTCTACCTCCAAAGAAAGTTCAGCATTTTCAGTTTTTAGCTTGTTTATCTTATAGAGAATGGGGAAGAGAGATTTTTGTTATAAAGCATATTCTTGATGTGTATTTAGCATATAATATCCATTGACCATTTTATTTGCATTTCACAGTAGAGTTTGACAATAAAGTGCTACCAAACAAGTGGATTATTGGATAACTAGCCTGAAATGTGGATACTATTATAACATTAACACAAAATCCAATCTGCCCATCGGCCTTTCCTTGAATCCAACCGGGTTGTAGTCAAATGTGTTCAAATCTTAATTAATCAACTCATTTTCAAATCTGCGCAGGCCTCTCTAAAATATTGGGCAGTTGATTGATGTAGGAAATACATAGTTATTCTTTACTACTGAAGGGGCTATTCTCTCTTTTTACATACATGTAGAAGAAAACAAGGAATATTTGACCTTGAAGGAGGGTATTTATTGGTGCGTTGTAGTAAGGCCTGCTGTTTCTGTTTAGGGAGCACTGGCAATCCAGGCAACAAAATGTGGGCAAAACCGTGGTTTCATCATTGGGGTGGAACTGGAGAAATTTAAAAACAATGAATTGCAGGCAACACCAAATATGTCTAACCAGGAACTGTTTCGGCACCTCACTAAACCTCCGACATCAAAGCTGATCATTTGATGTTGATGATGGAACTACAAGGGACGCCGCTGATGTCTTTTTTAATCTTCACTCTTCATAGGAATCATTCAGTGCAATAAAAGAAAATTCCCACAACACCTGCCAGAATGTTATCATATAGTGAAATGTGAATGAACCTGGCTGAAAGGAAGTTTATTTGGCTAAAGCTTGAAATGGAAACATATAATTATAATTAAGCATAAAAGCAGAGTGAAAAGGAATCTAGTCTCTTAATTTGTATGTGTCACACCTTTATTATGGTGGCACCTTGTGCTTGAAACCAGAGGGAGAACAAAAACCAAGATAGGAAGGGTGGAAATTAAAAATGAAAAGTCCAAAAGGTAAAAATGATATGACTTATCAGTTAGGTTATTTTCCATTGGAAGGAGCTCCAGACTCACATGGAAGGTCCCTTCCCTAAATCAGGAACATGCAACTTACAGATCATTTTCCAAAATTTGTTTCAGTGCAACACAAGTAAAAGAAACACCATGGAAGCTCAGTCTGACACACAATAATGAAGGACATATCAGACATTCCTTTGCTGTGTATTTCAGTTTTGTATGTCTCCATCCCTCGGCCAGACCAGCCAGTCACCTGCTTTCTGTAGCCCTTTTCTCCAGCAGAAACATACATGTATTGTATCTGAATGTTGCGCTGAGCAGGGGTTATGTGATAAATGAAATCCTGCAACTTTAAACTTCTAGGTATTTTGAGCATTAGGACAAACTTCCATGATGGTGTGCTGAAGAATAAAACATTAGTCATTTTAAGGGGACTCAACATGCCTTTCTCCTATTCTACTTAGACTATTGCAACCCATTACTACCTGCTCTCCTAAAAGTCATTCAAAATTCTTCTGCTCGTCACTACATTTGCTCACTTTTCTCTCTTGACCATCACCTCAATCGCTTAGAGTAGTGATCCCCAACCAGTAGCTTGAGAGCAACATGTTGCTCTCCAGCCCCTTAGATGTTGCTCCCAGTGACCTCAAAGCAATTCCAGGCTTGGAGGCAAGTTTTGCTTGTAAAAAAACCAGGTTCACTACCAAACAGAGCCTCAATGTAGGTTGAGAATTCACATAAGGGCTACTAAATGGCTAATCACAGCTCTTATTTGGCACCTCAGGGACAATTTTCATGCTAGTGTTGCTCCCCAACTCTTTTTACTTCTGAACGGTGCTCACATGTTCTAAAGGTTGGGGATCCCTGGCTTAGGGCCACTACCTTTTCATGTTTGTCAGTCCCTGTTCTACAGCACTACAGAACATTTTGGCACTGGATCGGCCTGGATAAGTAAAAGTGAACTCATAAAAGGCATTGCAACCAGCTATTTATTCAAGTTGAGGGGTGTAGGCTACAGCAAGTAACAGACAGTACCAGTCTGTCAGACAAGGATTCCTGTTGTTGTTGGCACAGTTTGTTCTTTGCAAATTGATGGTTCACATTCTCTATATCTGGCACACCACGTTCCCTTGGCTAAGACAGTCAGATGTTCCATTTCTATGTATGTATATATTACATTTACCTACATTGTCAGTTTAATAATTTAACTCCCACATGTAATAAAAGGTAAGTTTGACCAGAAGCAGTAACCCATAGCAACCAATTAGATGCTTGCTTTAAAACAGGTGACCAGTAAATTCTAACTGCTGATTGGTTGCTATGGGCTACTGGCCTGGGCAAACTTAGGGGCACATTTACTAAAGGTCAAGATGAATATTCAAATAAAATTGGAATTCAAATTTTGAAGTAATTTTGGGCTACTTTAACTATTGAATAGCCCAAAATTCGATTTGAATAGAGAAAATTTGTGGAAAAAAACAAACCGTGAATGTCTCCTCCTGTCCACTTTCCACTCTGTCCTGCAAGTAGTAAATAACCACTTGTGACTTTTAACCTTCTTTTGCCTACAGTTTTATGTTATTGTGCTTTTTCTCTCACCTGTGTCTCCATCTCGGCAATGACCTTCTTACAATGACTTGAGTCATGACTGGCGTTTGCCCTTTTCTTGCAAAGATCTTGAATTTTGCTCTCAAAATCTCGATTTGACTCCTCCAGAAGTCTCACCCTCTCCAGATAAGCAGCCAGACGATTATTCAGATCATCCAAGGTCTCCTTCTGGCTCAGAGGGAACAGGTCGGTGCTCTGCCGTTTGTTCCAGCTCGGACTGCTCCCCATGACACGACACCTGCATTTTTTTATATCTAAACCACTAAACGACATCATAAGAGGCAGAAGAGGAAAAGCCCCAAATATTTGCAAAGCTACTAGTTTGTGATTAAACAGCTCCCATGGTAAATGAACATAAGAAAGCCTTTATTCGTAAGTTCAGCATTTCTGGCTCTGCAAGTGAAACCTTTCAGTCGGCTCACATTTCACTCACCTTGGGCTCAGCTTCATCTCTCTGTTCCCTGTTACACTGTATGTTTCCTTGTTAAGCCTTTAGGGATTGGCCAGTGTGCTCTGGCTCTTTGATTACTTTGGCTTGGGCTGGGAGCCTTGCTGAAGGTGCCGAGCATTCTTAGCATGCCAGCAACAACCACTGCTTTGTGTACAAGGCCAATAATACGTGTCATAAACACACAAGAGTTCATGTGATAAATGGCGCTCATTGGAAGGCAGAGAGTCGCATGGAGTTTGGTTTATTCTGCCCGCCCTCTGATCACATTCTGTTGACGTTGGACAATATGCTACAGAATGAATCATCATCAATGATACTATTGTATTCATAATATACTAATAGACATGATACATTATTTGATTTGCACCTGCTCATCATATACTGTGACAAGAAGCAAAATTCCTGGGAGACTTTCCAGGCGTGATTAAAATTCACAGCACAACCTGACCTGTGGAATTCTTTTCTGATTACCCTTTGTCCCTCTTTTCTTTTTAAAGCTTTGATAAGACTGAGCAAGGACTTTAACAGCACATATAGACTGTATATCCTTTATATAAAAAGAATATAAATCAACTTTTCTAACTTCAAATGTTTTGGGTTTATTGCAAAGCACAGGGAAATTTTTTTTCTGGTCATTTGTTTCTTTTTCTTCTTGATTTGCATGACTCCAAATTAGAGTATGATGACTGCATTACACATGGGCACAAATGTTGATTTTACAAATCTTCTTAAATGACCCTAAACACGTGTACAAGTGGCAGACTCATGTACAGTAGCACCGTGTTGACTCCATTCATGTGCTTGACCTTCTAGATCAGTGATCCCCAACCAGTAGCTCATGAGTAACATGTTGCTCTCCAACCCCTTGGATGTTGCTCCCAGTGGCCTCAAAGCAGGTGCTTATTTTTGAATTCCAGGCTTAGAGACAAGTTTTGGTTTTATAAAAACCAGGTGTACTGCCATACAGAACCTCAATGTAGGCTTACAACCCCCATGGGGCTACCAAATGGCCAATCACAGCACCTATTTGGCACCCAAGAACATTTTTCATACTACTGTTGCTCCCCAACTCCTTTTACTTCTGAATGTTGCTCACAGGTTCAAAAGGTTGGGGATCCCTGTTCTAGATCATGAGAAATGCAATGTTTACTCAAAGACTAACCTCTTTTACAAATAAACACAATAGTGGGGTTTATTATGTTCAGACAACTAAGCCATAGAGTGCAATCACTTTTTTGTAGTCATTTGCGCAATAGCAGTCAGTGCAGTTTGAGTCACATTTTGGTCTTTATCCAGTAGTGTGGAATAGCAACTGCTTATTAGTTTTTTGGTTGCAATAAAATCCTCTTACATAATATAAAATTAATAGGTCACACTATGGTGTATTGGTTGGTGGTTCATTTGGGAATCCAGTTTAACTTTTGTTATTTATTTATATATTGGGAAACACATACGGGCTCCTTTTGATCCAGCCTCCCACACATAATAAAGATTTTGCCAAAACAAATAGTGGTATTGGGCAATCAACTGTATAATGGCAGGCCTGAGACTGGGCAAGAAACTCAATTTGCTAAATTTATTGCAGACCTTGGACTATTGTGCGCCAATGCAAATAAGACCAAGAATATCGCCTGAGTGATATTGTGTTATGAAGACACAGATACTACCAGTTGTAACCTGCTCTTAGCAGGCCAAAAAATGCTGTTTCTTTGTTTACTTTTCCACTAAATGGGATCTTTTAATCTCTAGCTCATGTATCTTATGGGTATCATGTCTGACCACCACTGATCCCAACAGAAAGGGGTTTCGCCTTCCTAACCAATTTTCTTAAACTCTGGCCCTACCTTCTCCCACCTAGAACCAATAAATATAACCCTATACCCTAAAATTCTCCCCTGCTTTAAGCCATTGCCATTGGGGGTTACATTGCATGTTGTGGTCTCATTGAGAGGAGTATGTTGACCAAAAGCATGGCACTGTGGTTACTATTCTTAACAGCCTAATAATATTAAACGGGAGTTTATGAATGTTCTTGGTCCTCCTAGCATTGACACAGCTCATGGATACTACAGTATTGGTAATCTGCTAAACCCTCATTACCATGATAGGTTTCAAACATGTATAAGCTGGTGCAGGTACAAGTTGTTATAGGAGGAGGCTGAGATTGGGAAGATATTGTTTTCTTTCAATTTCAAGGTGAATTACAATTATCACAACCGTCACAACTTGCTTTTGGTGCAGCTTGTTACACACTGGAAGATGTTGCTGACAAAGAAATATCTAGAGAATGTCTAAGAGTCTCTACACTTTTAGAGGCACATTTACTAAGGGTCAAATTTCGAGGGTTAAAAAGGTTAGGTCAATTAGATTTTTCGAACGATTGAATCTAAAAAATTGATTGATCGATAAAATTGTTCAAATCGATCGATTCAAACGAGTTTAAGCAATCAATTGAATTTTTTTTATTTAATCAAAAAAACTTCTATCCTATGGGAGCTTCCAATAGGATTGTATAGCAATTCGGTTTAACCTGCTGAATTTTTAGTTCAAATTTTTCTTAAAAGGCCAGTAATTCAAGTTGAATTTTGGGCTATTCGATAGTTGAATAAGCCCAAAATTAAGGTCAAAATTTTTTTATTCGAATTTGATTCAGATTTTCACTTCAAATCAATCGACCCTAACTAAATGTGTCCCATAATGTCAAGAAAAGTTTAAATGTTTTCAATAGGTCCCCAAAACCAGAGCACACACCCATTGCCATTTGTCTGACCTGAAGATCACACAAGATGTGTAGTCTTATAAGCGGCCAACCAGGACAATTTGGGACAGTTTATAGGAGATATTTAAACAGCACATGAGAATTATGCATAGAAATTTTGGTATTGACACCCAGCCTGTAACCTGTTGGGGGGTAAGTCTGGCGTAGGGATAAAAGGTTTTTTTTCCATTTTGGGCCTGACCTGATGGTGCAAGTACAGGCTAATTATACCTGAGCAGGAAAAAACTGATTTGAGGGAGTGTCCCACTAATGAACATTGATTAAAGGAGTTGCCAATGGGGATGACTAATACTGGGCAGAAGTCTTCACCATACATTAAGTGTTACACACAGATGTACAATGTGACAGTTGTTTAGGAAATGTTTGTCTTTGTTCTGCCTGATGTAAAACCTCAGACCCTGCTTAGACTTTGACTGTTTTTCTGTTCATTTTTAATCAGGACAGACTTGTTTCTCCTGAATTTGAATGTTCATACTTGTAGCAGGGTTAGGCACAGAACATTGCCAGCACTGTATTGGATCTTGACTTGAATGCATTATGTTTGGTCTAATACAGTATTTAAATCTCACTCTTTATTTCACTGTCTATATATTTGTTACTTTTACTCACTATATGTAGGGTCTAAGGTCAGGAGTGATGTATACAAAAAATATTTGCTTATTTGGTGACATTGCCAGCAAGGAGATGTTTGTCTCATTTGACCAGCCCATCAATGCACCAAATCACATTTATTAGATCATTTGAGCCAATCAGGTCACAATAGGGGCCAACATAAGCCTCTTGAAAGAAGACCATACTTTATGTTCTGATGTGGTCGTCTTCTGATTTTGAAATCCACCCAGATGGTCAGACTTCGTACAGTACATGGGTCAATAAACTATCAATTCATTTTGTTAGTATGTTAAAACATACTAGCATAGAAACATGAATTATCCGGTCTTTTATTGTTATCTGAATGCTCTATAAATGAATTGCACCTATAGTGTACATTTAGCCACAAGAACATTGCAAGTACATATCCGGCATTTCCATATTCTGAGCCAGATAAAGAAATTCCTCCCATGTTCTTAAAGAACATCTTTTTTTTTTTACGATAGTTGCCCTTTAAAGGTGGGTCAAGTGCTCAAGGCCACACTAGATATAGTAAAGTGAAACACAAGTGTTATTTGGGAAAGCCTTCTTTACAAACAGGTCTCCTAGTCTCTCCAGCTCATATGTCCATACTGATTACAAGAACACAAAACTTTGTACCATAACAGCTGTGTGTGTAAACACAGGTATTGATCTTCCACCAAATACAGGACACCCAAGGTTATTAGAATGGATGTATTTATTATAAAGGTCACAGGTATCTTTAAATATCAGGAACAGAATAGAATATACATTTATTAACATTTTGCAAGAACAATTCTCACAACATCAGAAACTTAACAAAAATGATAAAATATTTTTTTCTTTGGAAGATCAGCAGTGTGCAGGTTGGACCTGAAAGAAAAAGTCAGTGCAAATGTTTCTGGTAGAGAGGAAGAGTCAATTCCATGCAAAATCCTGCATCCAATTAAACACCGTCGTTGGATACCGTATTGACTGACTGACTTTATATACCTGAGAATCTGGCAACCCACCCAAGGTTCTAAAATGGCCAAAAGAATTTGTTTTTCAGTAACAAATCCTAACTTTAACCTTTCTTTGGTTGTGTTGGAAAGGATGTCTACAAAAGCACTAACTTACTGTATTCATTGACCCCATTCTTAAATATGAGGGGGATACTCCAGATATATGGTGACCTTAAAACTGAGTTGACTTAAAGAAAGAATGTAATTCTAAAGATACATCCTTGCCAGCAAGACTTGTCTTCTCCTACATCCATCTACAGTCTAAAATACTTAGAACCTGTTTGTCCTTCCTATAGAATTTTCTTGTTACTGCCAATAAGAAAAAACATCTAACATACACCTACCCTTAAATATCTTCCCTCTCTCTGTCTCATCAGATACTGTACATGTTCCTTGTGTTCCTCAATTGCCAGATCTTACTGTTTTAATGGTGTTACTCACACAAAACTGTATAATTTGTTATTTAGCCACAAGGGGACCATGTCCCAGAAAGCTTACAATCTAAGTTACCTAAAGCTCAGTGAGATAGGCTCGCAGAAAGACATGAAACATTGATCAGCAAATGAATATACAGCAGAATGAGTGTTTACAAGCAGAGGCAGATCTATCGAAATTCGAGGTTTAACTTTTTTGCACGTTATTTTAAAATGTTTTTGAAAACTGCCGTCATGGTGGTTTACTGACTGTAGAAGTCAATAATGATTTAAAGCAACTGTATTTAATATTTTTTCCTCAGTTTATTAAAAGTAATTTTCTGTCTTGTTAAAATGTGACTGTGTTTTTCTTTCATGTGCAACTTTTTTCCACAATAATACCTAAAAAGGTGTCCCTGTTTATTCCCTTCAAATTCACAAACTGATCAATCTGCCTCAAAGACTAAGATTTAAGAGTTCTCCTACTCAAGCCAAATATCACAGCTGAGGTTTTAATACAAGATTTAGCCGAGTCAGGAATATTAACATCTGTAAACTTTTAAAACGTTTTACATTTTTTTAAAATGTTTATATAAAGAAAGGGACTTTTACTCAGTAGAAAGCAAGGCGGAAAGGGCAAAAAAACCCATCCTCCATTCCAATTCAATCTCCAGTAGTCTCTACATTCTAATTCACTCCCAATGGATACAGCACTGCCTACATTTGGCAAAGCTGTATTCATGAAGGGGGAAAGCACAGAGGTTTAATCCTATCACCTAACTGAATTGAGTAATCTCAACCTAAGGTGAACTGCACCCATTTGGAGAGCACCCATCTTTTTATACACGTTGGGAACAACACTGAGTACATTATTTATCCTCAGTCCATAGGCAAAAAAATTAATGGGGTTATGTCATGAACAGTTTACAGTTTATTCCTTATCTAATAGCTGTTAGCATCCAATCAGAAAGTAGGATTTAACAGTTGTTAATACACTGCTAATTGGTAACTATGGGTAACTAGATGTGGGAAAACTTTAGACTTTTATTACACCGTAACTGTCATTAGTGCTTAAAACCTTTCCAAAGATCTCACCATCAATTTTAACTGCATGTAACCCTTATAGAAGCTGCAAGGCCAGAAGAGACATAACTATAATATCTTTCCAACTCAGTGTACACCTGCTGAGGCTGCCAAGCCTGTAGAGTCTCATACAGTAATGGTATATTAATTGGTCCAGAAGTTCCTCATTAACTCCAGTGATTTTGCTCACTTCATTAATACAAATGAAGATGGACAGTATAAAAACAGAGATCCCGACTATGTTTATCAAAGTGTACAATAACACATTTTAGCATATGTAAACTGAATATAGTTTTATTACACTGGGAAGAGACAGTCTTCTTCATTTTGTTTTCATTCCCAGTTCTTTAACTTTGGCTCTAGTCTTCACAGCTTTTTGGGTATTTCACTCACTTTGGTAGATATGACCCTTCCGTTGACCATGTCTTGCACTAGTGTTGTGATTTTGTGATTTGCACCTGAAAGAACAAATTCATATGACTACTTTATAGATAAACTTTACGATCTTTGGCACAGAACTATTCTTCTATCATGCTCTCCACAAACAATTTTTCTATCATGTTCTCCACAAACTTTTCTTCTATCATGCTCTCCCCAAACTATTTGTCTACCATGTTCTCCACAAACTATTATTCTATCATGTTTTTGAGCTGGTGGAGAAGTGCTAGACCATGTCATCTACATAGTGTAATGGAATGGCTACAGCACTTGACGTTTGGTCACCGTGGATCATATCTCATTGACATCAATGAGAAGAGCCAAAGGCCCTCGACAGGGTTGGTTATCACCCAATAAAATGTACATGAGAGCGAATTCAGTTTCAGGTGATAAAGATACATCAAGCTTTTATCATGGAGCACTTGAATATATAGTTGGGCAGATTGATGATGGCTGATATTATACCTATACTGCTGGAAACCACAAACTATTCATTGGTTTAAAACTAAACAGTTGTTCTAATGGAATTCTTTATATCACAGCTGAAAGTATGAGGACATGCAGGTCTTCTAAAGAACATATAGTAAATATAAAACCACTTATTTATGCCACTCGGTACCTGCACATGCTGACACCTGTGCAGCCCCACATTCACTATTTCAGCAAAGACTCTCTTGAGTACATCTGTTTTAGCTGAACTACAACTCGTATAGTTATGAGCAAAGATCTGTTTTTTTATAATAATTTTAAAACATATTCATTACCTTCTGAACTTCCTGGTCTTCCCCTATAAAAAGAGATAATACTAAAATTAGTGTAACTAGATAACGCTTTCTACATCATTTTATCATATTAAAACAGATAAAGATGGACTAATACATGGTTACTAGGCATGGATTGAATACTGGGTCCTGGATTGCAGTTCATTATAAACAATGATTATATATGCATGGATTTGGTGGTGAGTTGAGCTAATCTTGACCATACTGTCTGACCATCTGGGCATGTATGTCAGGTTAGGGTTTTGATGCACTTTTGGGTGCACAGTAAATAAGATGAAGTGATAAGGAGCTCTTCACTCATATACTTCTGATTGTTTGGGCTGTAAAAAAGAAATGAATGGACCAATGTGGCCATGCACATGTATTGCCTGTCTGTATAGTATCTGTCCATTTGGCCCACATGTTACTGTGGAACAGTTACAATTGTGCACTGAGTATTATCAGTGTTGAACAATGGCATCTTGCTCTACAGTTGTTAATAACAATCTACCCTTGTTCTCTCAATCCTCTAAAGTATCATTATTTTGATTGGACCATCTATACTCCTGGCTGAAGATCCTGGAACCACTAGTTACGTGTGTGTGTTGGGGTGTGGTTTACTGATCTTTTAAAATATTTTTGAGCCTTTCCTAATGAAAATATGCAATTACCTCATCTTGTTTCCTTCCAGCAGCTCCCTGTAGGTAGCAATCTCATTCTCAAGACGAGTCTTGACATCCAGAAGGGCCCGAGATTCAATGTTTTGTTGTTCTAGCTCATCCCTTACATTTCTCAGCTCAGTCTCCATTCTGCATATCGTCGACTGGATCTTCTGGAGCTGTTCTGCAGAATGGGCCTGTGTTTCAGCTAAAGTGCTTTCAAGTCCATGTTTCTGAGAAGGGCAGAAAGGGTATTTATTACCTATGATTCTAGATACAAGGTGTGGGTATATTTATTTAAGACGCCTTGTCTGCTGTCCATGGCACATGCTGTGGGTGCCTTGGGCTGATGTAGGTGTTTGCTAAGCATATTGATAATAAGTGCATTTTCTGAATGTCACCACCAGTGAGAAAAAAATGTTGCTTTCAGAAAATATTTTAGTTAAAAGGGCCAAACCTGAATGGACAGATCTTTTGGAACCTCAATTTTTTCTGCAATAGCCCTCAGTATGTTACACCATTTCAAGCCTTTTTTAAGTTGTCCATAAAGTTGTGATTATATGATCTAACTTATCTATAGTACAAAGTAATGCAAAGCTCCAAAACCCAAGTAGATTCATGGGGGGGGGGGGGGGGGGGGGGGGCAGCATTTCTCTTCTGTATAGTGGATATCCTCAGCTTGTTTAACATGAGCTAATTTTGAGTTGAAACCATTAATGACTTTAAAACAAGAAGGAACTACACTAAAAGCATTATTTGTCACAAAATGATATATGTATTAAAGAGTCATTTCCATGTTTTCTTAAATTGATAACTAAATGGTAAAGTTCAGGCCCTCACCCTTCTTATCTCTCCTTGCAGTTCAATCTCTAAGGTCTGTATGGTGCGTTTCAGGTCCTTGATCTTGTTCCTGCTGTGCTGCAGGGCCTCTGTGTTGGAGCTCACCTCCTGCTGTACTGAGGATGACTGGAAAGATACATGTTGTACATCATACTGTTTACTGACACTATGGAACATTTTTATAATGGTGCTAGGGGTCTTGCTAGCAGGTGGAGGGGTGCATTCATATCATAATTGTCACTGCACCTCTACTACATGGAGTTATTTGGATATGCCTTGAGGTGACCAAAAGAAAACCTGAGACCCTAAAAGGTTGTTAGTGAAAGTCAGCATCAGGGAAGGCCTTCATGAAGTCCAGAAAGTAAAATCATCTGCAGCCTCTATTTCTGTGCCTACAACTTCCACAGTGTTAGACACATAACAATACATGGGTTGTATGTTGTGGGTATCACTTGCATGCTAACAAATTTATACCATATATATAATAAACAAAAATTATATGCATCCTGTTTTCACGGTATTTATAGAGGTGTTAAAGTACCTGCTTACTGTACCAGTCATCAGCATCCTTACGGGTTTTCTCAATAAGCGCTTCATACTCCTTTCTTATGTCTGCTATGGTCTTGGCCATATCAACTGATGGGGGTGCATCAATTTTCACATCTACTGAGGAGCCTTTCTTCTGAAACTGGGCAAGCTTCATATCCTTTGATTCAGAGCAAAGGCAAAGAGGGTAATTAAAAGAAATGAGCTTCTTGTCATGACTGTAGACGTGGAGACAGCTAGCTAAACTTTTTCTTACCTCTTCATGACCCATCCGCATGTAGATCAGCTCTTTTCTCATACCTTCAACTTCCATCTCTAGGTCTGTCCGTACAATGGTGAGATTGTCCATTGCTCTACGTAAACTTTCCAAGTCATCTTCCAGGGCGGTGCGTATAGTTTTCTCTGTGTCGTACCTTTTTGGAAGAGTAAAGAGACATTTCTTCACAGCTGAAAGCCAATGTGTGTTTTTTTTTTCATTCTTGCCATCTCACTCTTTCATTCCATTTCATTCTTGTCAAATTTTATTTGTATGGAAAGCAACACTTTAAATGAGGCGTTTTGCCCATAAAGACAATTCTCACCCATTCATAAGTAAGGATGAAAGTTTAAAAATGTAATTCATGAGCAAATGTTCGTAAAGATAATAATAATATAATGATGTGAAACAATAGAATGTTCTGCAGGGATAGGATACAGAGAAAAGATTTGGATCTGCAATGCATAGACCATTACTATGCACACAGAGATTATAGAAGAGATAACAAATGAAGCACATACGAAGCAGATGGCTTTGTTGCAAGTAACATGCAATTTTCCAATATAAATTAACGATGTACCAGGTGGTCAAATAAAATCAGCTGCAACTGTAACATAAAAACCAAAATTTTTATGGAAAAACTGGTGCTTTAAAGATGTAAAGGTTGCAGAGGGCAGCAGATTAGTAAAACAGGGTGGGTAGAATTGGTAGCACAGGAGGGGTACTGTGTGTGTGGGCCTATGAGCACTGTGCAACTGGATGGCAATAAAGGAAATACAAGAGACGCATGCCTGAAAAGAGGACTTTAATAATCCCCTGCTCTAGGGAGAAAGTAATTACAAGGTTTTCTGTGCAGGTTGCAAGAGGTGTAAATATGCCTTAGAAACGCAGATTAAATACAATCCCTTAGCCAAGCAGGTGATGCCTGACATCTGGTGACTCCAAGCCTGTCTCCACCTCTGGCGACCCAAAAATGGCATTAGAAATCAGTTGTGTCAATGGCTCTAGGGTAGGGGTCCCCAAACTTTTCTACCATTGAGCCACATTCTAATGCAACCAGAGTTGGGTAGCAATGCAAGCATGGGACAGGTTCCTGGGTTACCTAATAAGGGCTGTGAATGACTATTTGGTAGCCCATATATGAAATGGCAGCCGACTGGAGGGTCTGTTTGGCAATGCATCTGGTTTTTATGCAAGTAAAACTTGCCTCCAAGCCTAGAAATAAGCACCTTCTTTGAGATCACTGGGTGCAACATCCAAGGGGGTTAGTGAGCAACATGTTGCTTGCAAGCCACTGGTTGGGGATCACTGCTCTAGGGTAGGTAGGTAAAGTAACCCTGAAATACCACTGTGTCTGGGCTAAGGGTAGCCTGTAACCCATCTGCACATAGTTAACCAGATCAGGCTGAATCAGGCAGTGGAGCAAGCTGAATGAGAGGATGTGTGGGATTAAGTTTGCATCCATTCTATTGCTCTGCATTTGTAGAGGTTAATTACAGGAGCACCATCAAGTGTGGGTGCTCTTAAAAGGACCCAATAGGGAGCACATATTGATACAATTAAGGTACTCCTACACTTTCATATGATTTCCAGCTTTCCATCCTGTCTCTGCAGATGAATGGTGCACAACTGCACCTTGTAATGCACCTGTTTCTGGTGCTAGTTTCAGGGTTCCAAGAGCTGGTTGTATCAAAAATCGATTTCCTTAGTTGCTTTGTTAGAGAAAAGTGGATGCTTACCCATTATACTTTTATTGAGGATGTTAGAAGTTATAAAATTGTTAGACTAAGCTTGCTAAAAAAAAATAGCAAATGCTAAATCACTCCCTTTTTTTTCCTTACAGAATTTTCCTGGTCAGAATCCTTCCTATGGTTACCTCATCTGTGACCTTCATGCTACATTTCTAATTAGAGTGCAACATTCATGTAAAAGGGGATTTGGCAGCAAAGAAATGTCCCCTCCTAGTCTGTGTTTACTGACAATACCAGTCCCATGACTTGCTGTTTAATTAGTGTTTTCGTTTCTACTCTGATTGAATTTTAATGTATTAACTGTACATGGAAAGCCACCGCTTATTCAAAAAAGACCTTTTTTTGCTAAACGGGGGGCAGTGTGAGAACCTGTTTAGGCTTCAGATTAGCAACACTCTAACCCCAATAGGAAAGTTTTCCCCTCCAATAGTGATTAATTATATCTTATTTGGGATCAAGTTCAATCTATTGTTCTATTACATATAAAAAGGGAATCATTTCTAAAAAATTTAATTATTTGATTAAAATCAAGAATTTCCTTTAGCTAATTCTTCCCAACATATGTAGGCCAATTGAGTCAGTAGTTGGATAAAGATTGCAACAAGCACAAATACATCAAGTGTAGAAGGAAACTGATGTGTCCTGGGCAGAAATTGAAGGTAATACATTTGCATATTTATCTCAGAAATAGCTAAGCCAGTCATGGGCCAAAGGTTTCAAAATAGGCATTGCAGACACATAAAAACTTTCATTAGATCTCCAAACTTTCACATCAGTGTGTGTTCTACACGTGTTAAAAGATATATTTCTCCTTAGTGTTTTCATGCCCACACCTTGTCTGTGGAACTAATGCCACATAATGAATTTTTCCAACAGAACATTTCCTAGGATAGAGTTAGGGTTAGCAGGACATTTCCTAGGTTAGAGTTAGGGTTTCCAATGGTTAAGGTTAGCAGAGAATTAACTAGCTGAAGACCTGCATCAACATGCATCTTCTTATCCCCCAACATTCCATTCTCCCAACTATTCCCAGTACCTACAACAGGTGGTGACCAACACCAGCAGCAAGTGATCAACAAGAACCATGACATATTATGTGAAGAATATTAATGTAAGGAGAATGTGGAATAGTTGGCCACCACCTTAGAAGTCATGTTCAATCTCACCTCAGGGTTCCAGCAAAGTGATGTTCTTTTAAACATAAATCTATGACAATCCATCTATACATTTCTGGGCATGTATCAAGATAACTACTAAGCTCTAAAAAATAATACATTGAGGTTCTTGTATATTGGCACTGTAAAATTTTACATTTTTAATTCTCATGTTTTAAATTACATACAGAAACACATTAACTATGAGAATAATATAGCTTTGTTTTTCTTTTATATAGTAGGGACATTTTAAAGTTGGTTCCTCCATACCCACTCCCTTCCTCTTAAACTACAGGGTGTGTTTTCAACAGGTAGAATATATAATTAAGCATTTAGGTCCATAAAAAGCCTCATAATTGAATCGTTTTACACAGCACCTCAGTGATCACTCAGATTACGTGGTTACATCATGTCTGCAACTATTTAGGAATATTCATTTTTATGTATTGTAATTATAATGGAATGTATCATCAGGTCATGAAATCCTTGAAACAGAAGGAGTTCTAGATATAAACAAGATATTATGCAGAGGCTCAGCCATATTCAACTTTCACCCAAAGCTTTGTATCTTGTAGCTACAAGTGTGTAGGGCAGATTATTCAATATTCACTGTAGCTGGAACTTTATATCTATATATCTATCTAATCAAAACCTTCCCAGCTGCTGTACCTAAGATGTTCTTAAGAGACCTACTGTTAATGCTTTTTCTGCCTTCCTGCTTGTAGTTCATTTTATATTCCACAAGTGGAGAAGACGCAGCGCTATCTCTTTCCCTTCCATCCTTAACGGAAAAACTATGGTTTGCTCCAAAATGTTCCAATTTCATTGAATACACATTTGCACAAAACTCAAGTGTTGTAGATACATGTATCCAGTGCATTTTATGGGAAAAACATCAATATTATCCATGTATGCAGCAAAGGATTGAGAAGACAAATGGTCCGCTGATTAACAGAAGAACATTACCAGCGATTTGCTGTATTGGCTTACTTGCGTTTGAAGGCATCATGAGCTAATTTAGCATTTTCCATCTGTAGTTTTATCTTTGCTCCATTCATGTGGCCATCTAGGAGCTGTGGAATAAATAGAAAAAGAAAGTCAAATTTTGGGTTCTATTGAAATTCAGCTTCCACCAACCCTGTAAGGTTAGACATTTATTTATAAAGTATATTCACTTTTAAGAACAAGTGAATCTAGCACTTACATTTGCAATTGATACAGTTAATGTATTTGTAAATATTTTTTTTTAAATATACAATATGAAAGTGTTGACTATATTCTAATAAAATGTGCTTTGATTATAATCAATGCATGGTGATGTCACTTGTTCACACACATACACACACACATATATATATATATAAAACTCATCCTCTGAGTTACACGACCTGTATAAAAGCATTATGCTTAACGCCATGGTGACTTCTAATATCTTAAAATTTGAACAGGGGTCCAATATTCATTATTATCTACAGATCTCTTTATTTAAGTGTTTGTCTTCAGGAAGTTTTCTCCTTTTGTCTTCAAACCATACACCTACCTTCTACATAGACGTTCCATCTCTATTACCACCAGCTTATTCCCCTGTGCCTGCTCCCACCCATTCCATCTCTGCTCTCTCTCTTTATCTATTTCACCCCCATTCCATGAATGGCATCTTCTGGTGAAGAAACCAAACGCACTGTAGCAGACAGCACCATCAAGGATTTCAATTAAAAAAGCCTTTATTTGTAACTTTCTGATCTGAACAGTTACAACATTTCAAGAAAAACACTGGCACTTTAGCAAGCTTCTTCTAGTGAAGAAAACACAATATGTGCCATTAGCCTTGGAGTAGAGAAATTAAAAAAATTAATTGTGCAAAACCTTCTTATCTGCTGCAAATTCAATGTTTTTATGTCTTCATCAAAAATTTCTCCTTTTCTTGTAATTAAGTCCTGCAGACAACACATTTATACTTTACGTGTGGGAATTTTTTTTCTTTTTGAAGTTTGGTGTCATGTTGAAGGCGTCGCTCTTTTATTTGAAGCCAAAAGCACAGATAAAATGTGTTAATGCATGCATTTGTATAATAAGCCTTCAGAGAGTGACAGAGGGTGGGACTCATGTACAGATGCCTTGTAAGCATCCAAGATAAACATCATGCGCCCAACATCACCAAATGCTGCAACAGTGACACTATTTTGCAGATAACTGCCCACTTGGTAACTACAACATAATCCCGCCTTTCATATACAATGCAATATAATACTCAACATTAAACTTTTTAGGATTAGAAATGCAATACTATAATGGATCTTTATACCTTGTACAACTCATATTGCAGTCAACACAAACAAATTAGTGGTCAAGGAAGTCCCACCCATGCCTACAATGTCGCATGACTGAGTAAAGGATCTGCCACAGATTGCCTTTAGTAATCAAATCTTAAGGAATACATTTCAATGACCTTCCCATGACTATAAGTTGAGTTTTGTTTGGTGCCTATGAAAGCTGGGGATAACAAAGGCTTTGTGTCCCTCAATATTTATGATGGATCAACAGCATTTTTCCATTAGAAGGTGTGACATCCATAAGCATAGAACTACAATAATCCAATCACATTTTGACATTACCCCAACCTCTTCTTGTAAAACGCAGATGGAAGCATTGGACTTACTATCTTTACAGTTGAGGGTCAAGAAGGATACATTCCAATGTTTTGTGCCACTACAGGATTTATTTATAGATATTGTATGACAAAGACAAAGCTTTTCAATAGGAAGACACTTCTATTGTTTATATTACTATATAGTTTATAAGTGGGTGCCCAGTCTGCTGCTCTTCATCTAGAGTGAAGATGAATGTCGTCAGGCTAATTCTCAAGAACACAAATCCTGCTCACTGCAACTCTGACCAGCTAAACATGTTGTCATATTTGGAATCTACCCATGTGTATGGCACAAATACAGTCTCACTAATCCTCTCAACATTTATTGAGTCTAGACACAAATGTATCCTGCCTTGTGTACATAAACCTCCTAGGGTCCCATTGTTGCTATAAATTCCCTATTGTCTGTGAATCAAAAGATAAGTACTGTAGTTCTAAGGAGTTTATTTCTTATTTATTTTCTCACAAGTTGATAAAAAAAGTTTCAAGGTGTTGGCTAATTTCTTTAGTAGAAGCAATATGCCGTAAATGAGTTTATATAAAAAATATTACAGTAACCATCACTTTTCAAAGAGTGTTTAGAAGAGTTTTTTATTTACTTTGATCCAATGCATTATGTGCAAATGAAAATAAGCAGTAATCTATAGCCTCCTCTCCTTTAAAAGAATGTTAATGTAGAGCAAGTGTCTCCAACCTTTTTCACCCATGAGCCACAGTTAAATGAAAAAAAAGTTAGGGAGCAATACAAGGATGCCCAGATCGGCTATTTAGTAGCCCCTATGTGGACCAACAACCTACAGGAGTACACATGATTTTTATGCAACCTAAACTTGCCTCCAAGTCAGGAATGCAAAAATAAGCACCTGCTTTGAGGCCACTGGGGGCAACATCCAAGGGGTGGTTAATCAACATGTTGCTCACTATCCACTGGTTGGGGATCGGTGATATAGAGTAAAGGTGGCCATACACGATAAGATCCGCTCTTTTGGAGAGGTTGCTGACGGGACGAGGACCCAGGCCCGGATTTGTGGAAAGGCCACATAGGCCCGGGCCTAGGGTGACAGGATTTTAGGGGGCGGCATGCTGCCCAGCCACACCCACATTGGTTCAGAAACACTGGGGATACACAGGAGATATGATAGTCTTTTAAATTTACCATGCATCAATCACCATTTCTCCGGTCCTTATAATGAAAATTTGCAAATAAAGGACAGAGTATGGGGGCGGCGAACAGCAGAGGGCCTAGGGGCGACCACCATATAAATCCGGCCCTGTGAGGACCATAAACTAGAAAGAAAAGTCAAACCTCCCAATCGATATCCTGGCCAGATGTCGATCAGGGAGACCCCATATACTGCCATATAAGCTGCTGAATCTACCTAAAGAACCAATATTGGCAGTTTTAATCTGCCTGTGTATGGCCACCTTTATGCCAACTTGCAATGAACATGTATTTTTCCCTTTGATAAACTTTATTTATTAATAGATTTTTGCTGAGCCACCATGAGCTAAAGCCAGCCTGATAAGGCTATGAATTAACCAACTGTCATAAAACAAATGTCACTGTCATTTTACTACAGAAGTCTATTTGTTCAACAAAACCAATATATACATTGAGACAAAAAAGGCTTACACGCTGGAGACATAAAACTTTTCATTCAGTCATATTTCTTTTGTATATTGGTAAAATATCCTCTCAACACTCCGGTGAATTTAAATAGACAATAAAAATATCACCCAGAGTCTACAGTAATGACATTATAGTTAACATACTTTTAATTTGAAGGCATGTATAAGCTCCTGCGGGCAGGACCCTATTATCTCTTATGGACTTTGGTGTGCCTGTCACATGTTTATTAGCCTCATAAAAAGCCTTCTAGAATACTGTAAGTTGGTGTTTTAGAAATGTACGCAATAAAGAATTACTTACAGACAATAGGCCATGTTATGGGGATTTTTGGAAATCCTCCATTCCTCTGCCTGCTGGGTATTTGGCACAGTCTGTTACCTTAAAATCAATCTGTGTCTATTGGGAGACAATGATATTCATAACTGTTACTTGAACAGAGAGATGTTTTCAGGAATTTCACTGGGCTCCTCTGGAAAGATTCAACCATTGTCCATCAAAGAAATGTGGCCCTCGGGAACATTACTGCTCCAGTTGGCTGAATTTTAAAAGAAGTCTACTTGGGAGGAATTCTATAAGCATAATGACAACTATGAGGACTTTTATCAACGTATTGCCATTGTGTACATTTATTTTCTTTATAACACAGCTAAAAGAGTTATCCTCCTGGAGTTCATAGAGGCAAAACCACATACTTGGAATAGATTACACAGCTGTGACTAAACTTCCTACTCTAAATTTAAGATCCATAAATGATATAATTACTGAGCAATGTCACACCTTATCTATGCGTTAATATGGAAGGAAGAATGACAGTCTATTAATAAAAAAAGTCCATTAATAGAAAAAGAATGCATTAATCTTGGGCATCCTGTTTATCTCCCATAGGAATACCTGCTACAAGTGGCTGTTATTTATTACCTTATTTCATCTTTACAAACACATTGCCAGCCCTGGGTGAAAGATTTGAGATACAACAGCTCTTCTGTTTGTGCATTCAAGCCCAATTGTTTTTGATTTGAGGTCAAATTGGACTTAAGTCAAACATCCCGTAGTGAGGAGCATAATGATACCCCTGCCTGAGTAATCCCTATTCTTAACACCATTACTTCATTGTCTAGCCTTCCTTTATAAGATCTCTACAATTTTCTAAAAACTTTTATTATTAATAGCTACAAATGGCTGTAATGAATATTGAGTCCCCAGTGCAGACAACGATCAGTAGATAAAGACACGGAAGGCTTTCATGCTTCTCTCTGATATAGAATTTGCTTAATCAAACTGTACCTGCTCATATCCTCTTTGTGTTTTCTTCATTTCTAGCTGCCCATTTACATAGCTTGCCATGATTATTTTACACTATGAGACACTGGACCTCATATTAAATGGAGAGAAGGTGCAAAAATTTAAAACATTGATTTTTTTTTACCCATAATGCAGTGAGGAGGTTCTATAATTTGAGCATAAGCAGGCCTGCTGAAATGTTATGGCCTTTGTAAGGTGAAAACTGTCCCATTATAGGTTTGGGAAAAAATATGTCACATGGCCATTCACATATTTCTTGTTGTCGCTATGGCCTATATTTAATTTATGCAAAACAAATAGCTTGTAGTGTATAAAGCACTCATGCTAGCATTCATAGAAATACATTGCATTTGTGTGCTCCTCCTCATATTATGCACAATGTTCTCTAGGCCCTTGCCCAGGCCTCTATCAGTTTTGAAGGACCTCAACAATGGCTCACAGAACCAGTTACATCAATACAAGAACACGTGTTTTTATTGTGGTTAGAGCACAATGGGAACCAGATTTGAACCCAGAGTCATTTAGTTTCACTACAACACAAGTTGGGCAGCAAAGTTTGGGAGAGGAAGCTCATTCTACTGTTATATTTGATGGGATCAATAAAACTTGATGTGAGTGGGTTGTGGGTCAAGAGAGGGCAGAATCAAGCTTAGGGTTCAAGGTCAAAACCTTTCGACCCAACATTAAGATGACATGTGGTTGTGTGTTTACTATTATTTGCTAATCCCTAAATAAGGTCCCAGCATTTACACTGTTAGGCATGAGTCTTTATAGAATAAAATCACATGAACTCCATTTATCCAAAGTTTCTGTGTTACTTTTGCTCCCTGCCTAGGCATCATCATATAGCCTTATATTGAATAATAACAGAAACAGAAGTCACTTGTATTTTTAGCCAGGACAAAGCTCAATGCTTTTGAGGGGGGGGGGATAACTCTGATGTTTGAGGTTACCCCTCAAATCATCAAACACCGCAATTCAATCTTTGGCTGTGGTGCCATTATTATTCAATATAAGGCTAAACGGTGATGCCTAATCAAATATCAAGGGACACCATTCCTGTCACTAAACAAGAATGCCATAAGGCATTGTCCATTGGTCAGATGGCTGGGAACTGGTGTCAGTCTCTTTCCAATTACAACAATAGGATGGACTGGGATTTCCTAAAAATTTTCCTCTAGATTTTCCCAGAGGTTGCAGGTGACATCCCAATGCAAAACAACAGGAGAAAGCAAAGAGAAGCCTATAGCCCCATCATTCCACACACTTGATGCCCTGGCACTAGAAAGCTATAGGGGGAGTGTTAATCACTTGAGGGTATTATCTAGGTTCCAACAGATTGTATTACTGTCTTAATGAAAAGCAATGTAGCCTCCTGTTACGCCACAAGAATAACATTATATACAGTCAGTGGGTAGAAGGTTACAAACACTACACAAGCATTTCTGCCATGGCATTCCCCCCAGGCCTGAGAGAACAAACCTTGCTGAAAAATGAGTAATCTGCCATCACAATAGGACATTTCCCAGCCTCACTGCCCTTGCCATGAAGAAGTCCCTACTCAGTCCCTACAAATGAAAGTTCTGTTCCTCCCTTCTGCTTAGCAGGTAGTGTTTTTTATGCTCCACTTTCAAAAAGATTGTCCCATTCCTCTGGAAATGAAATATACTCTATGTTGTTATATAAACAGTCTGATAAGATCTGACAGAAGAGAAATGACAAATATGGAATTCCCCATATTCCAATATCCTCGTAGACTCCATAACAGGATGGTTGTTATTATGGGAAGAGCTGATGCTGACACGTGACCAATAAGGACAGAGCATTGGGCCAACCTAGTTGCAATAAAATCCCTAAAAAGACCATTACTGTAAACCACTAGAAATATGCAAGGAAGCATTTTCAATATGTTCCAATGTTCTGCGATTAAACTTAAAATACAAGTTGGTAATAAACTATATGAATGAAAGATATTAAAGATGTAGTATTTTCTCATGATGCAGGACATTAGTACATATAAAAGTGTATTTGTTGTTATATCTGCAGACTTCTTATGATATTTCTCTTCTGTGTTCATGCCGTATCATGTGTTAGATAGTAAAGAAAATAATAAAAGCAGGAAATAAGCTGCACAACCCAACAAAGGCCTGAAACTTTGCTGAATGTGAGCGTTCTGAGATTCCACATATCTTTCATTCTTTCAGGGCATTGTGTCAGGTACAAAGATCAATGCAACTGTGATAGCATGCCTTTTCATAAGAAGCAGACGTATATTTTGCCTTTAGGGTACAACGGTACCAGACAAAAGCCGACTGTTGCCTTTGCACCCACTGATTCTAAACATGGACTGGATTAGAAACACAGAGAACACCTGTGAGAAGTCGAGAAGCACATACCTGAGAATGCAGCTCGGCGATGGTCCTCTCATACATGCTATAATCCCGTTTGTGCTTCTGAGCCCTGTTCTTATGCCATTCCTGGATTTTAGTTTCCAGACCGGCATTGGCCTCTTCCAGGGAACGAACTTTTTCTAAGTAGGAAGCCAGACGATCATTTAAGTTTTGCATTGTCTCCTTGCCATTTTGGGCTGTCAGAGAGTCCCTAAAATCCCTTGTATAGTCAAAGGCTCCTGAAACAGAAGAACCTAGAATAGGCTTGGAGATCCGGTTCTGGATTCCATTGCTGGTGCCGTGCAAACTGGATGAGCTGGAAGAGATCCTTACTTGAGAAAAGCTTTCATTGAAGGAGGATGATGAGAAGTGGAAGTTAGAGTTAAAAGACATGATGGCATCAACTTGTCCGGTTCGGGCATTAGCTGCCAGCACAGTTGCTGTATAGACAGAGAATATCTTTGCTTGTGTACTTTATGTCATTCACTGGGGGAGTTGCCAAGCAATGCAAATAGTATTGTGTCATCTCTCATTAAGTACCTTTCCTATTGCTCAAACCTGTATCTCCCTGTTATTATTTTCAATAAGAGCCGAGCCTCCTACTGACTGTTTTTTTTTAACTCTCTTTCTTATTATACACTACAAGGTGTGTCTGAGCCTGAGACTGAATTCTGAATTCTCATTGTAACTAAATACAAGTCGCACAAGCGAGCAAGTTTCTCACTCATGTTGCAGAACATTCTTTTTAGCGCTTTACTGTACCTGGCAGAGACGAGCAACAATTAACCCATTTTCTACCAGGAAAAGTACAGTGCTTCCAGAGATATGAAGAAAATAGTAATTAAGTTTGGTTTTATACTAAGTTTAAACAGAAAGAGGGCTTTACCCAGATTTGGAGGTTGAGTCCTCAAACATTTTTGACGTTCAGAAAGAGCTGAAAGCTCATTAGACAAATATTACTGAAGATAGGTTCAGACAGACAGACAGTTAGATAGATACTTTAATGCAGCCCTGTGCATGGAATTTTGCATCAGCACCACAAAGCTCACAATCTAATTCACACAAAGGCTTGCTGATGAAAGTAAGAAAATCTTAAAGTAAAGCCGAAGATAATGTCTTAGCAATGGAAAGTGTAATAGTAGAAACTGTTATGTTTAGGCTTCCTTTGTAGAGTTACAGCCAATCACAGGGGAGGTTCTTCTGACTTCATCCCTAAGGAACTTGTCAAGGCTCCAGTTAATGCTCTAAGGGTTTCTTTGTTTTTATTTATATATCAGGCTACAGCTTAGAGCTTATAAGTTCATCTTGGATAGGAAACTTTTGATGTTCCATCTGGTACAGAACCATCTCCCTACTAGTTCTGCTTAGATCAGGACTGTAGTTTTTTAGTTAGCAGTTAGCAGAAGAATGCAAACTTCAAGGGTCCCTTCAATTTAAAGTTCTCTTTGTACTTATCTAACTGAAATATTTAGAAGTACAGTAGGTGTATAATTACTCTCATTTTCTTCTTTGCTTTCTCTGTTCTACAAAAGACTGGTGGAGTGTCCAGTTTTGGTATTGTTGTCGTTCATTCATGTGGGGCATTCCTTAGTGCTCATGAACATGGATATTGGTGCACAAGTGACATTTTATAAAGTAGACATTAACACGGGTGCAAGCATATAGGAGGAAGCCTGTTGGGGGCAAAACCTATCATGGTGTCATATTTTGAGGACATATAGGGGCTCTAGATAAAATTGACTTTTATCTATGCACCTTATTAGCCCTGAAGAAGTCCTAAGACATAATATTTCAGTTAGGGAACAGAGAGCATGGATTAGTGTCTAAAAGGCATACTGTAATCAGAAACAGGCAAAATTCAGATTATGGATAGCCAAGGCAATAGCAGGACTGACCCCATTACTCATACCCATTACCAAAAAGGCTACCATAAATCTAACCAGTATGGGTCATTTCCCCTGTACAAAACAGAATTCAGTAGAAATATCTCCATGTATATGGGCCCTTTAACAAAGACATCAGATGAATGGAATTAAAGTACCAGAACATAATACCTTTATCAATGTACTTTTATTAATGTTGGACCGCTACCAACAACACCAAGCTCCTCCCCCTTTCCTTAAATCACAAACCTACCACATGTGATATCTTGGGTGAAAAGGCTGCAGTTTATTTATAAAATCACATAAACAACAACCAACTTTAACCAAAACAGTTGAGTGTAGGCCAATAAACAATCACATTTAAAAAATATTTAACCATTAACTTTCTTAACATCTGAAGGCTGCAAATAATTGTACCCAAGAGACAGTGGTCCACCTGCTGTCCTTCCTAGGTGTGACTTTCCTCCATAACTCATGCCTCTTCCACCAGGCTCCTTCCATAACTTTGGCCCCTTCCATCACCAACACCAGGCCTATCCCCTGTTACTCCCTACACTTGCCACTTTCACCGGTTCCCCCCGGGGGAGTCCCTCCCAATGCAACATTGTTGGAATGATCCTCACATCTGCTTGGGACTTCATCCAAAAGTAAATCTTGTCTTTCTCTCTTGGTGTTTTCTAGTCTCCTGCTGTTATTTGGAAAGAAAAGGCTGCCCCCCCCCCCCAAGAAAGAAAATCTAATGAATTTTTTTTATAGACTAAGAATAGGTTTCTATTAACAAGCAATTGGTTAAGTGCTGAGAGGCAAGTCAATGATTTCTAGTAGACAAATACACAGAGAAAATATTAAAAGAATAAAGTATTAGGGATCTAGAAGAGGCATCCTCTGTCTGTTTGGTCTGGGAAAGCTTAAATGATGGGTAGGGTCCTCAGGAGTACTCAGGAGTAGGTGTAAGAGAACCCTACCAAGTGCCCAGGGTTGAAACTATAGTTGTAGACATGAAGTCCAAGTGATATGGGTATAGAGTGAGACAGGAGACTCATGTGACAAAGCTGGATTGGCAACGGTTCAGAAGAATGCCAAACAAGGAAGAAGAAGGTGAACAAATGAGAGAATGAATCTTGTCTGGAGGGGACAATTTGAGGATATAAACCTTTGGTCAGTACATGTGATGGCTAGGAAGCCAGCTTTCATACTGTGACTTCTTCTGGAAGTCTCCAGCTACTGTAGTTAGAAAAATTGCACCTGGTCCATGCAGTATGGATCCTGTAGCCTCAGCCTTACCTTTTATAAATATATACATTTAGAAGGGTTGGACTGATGATATTTTTAGTAATGTGAGGAGGCTGTCAAGAGTATAAAACTTGTTTCCCTACTGCCAATAGCAAGATGTTTGTTTGGATCTGCTTCTGTCTAATGACTTCTTGTGAATGGATGAGTATTGGGGCTACAGGATAGAAGTGGAGGGTGGAAATGGGTGCCGAGTAAGTGTAAAAAAAACAGCTTGGTGCCTTTGGCCTTGTCAACATTAGAATTTGTTGCCAATCCAACAACATAAATTACTCAACTGCACAGGGCTGTCTGCTTCTCATTGCTTATACTACAGTTGCTGTTGTTTGCACTTTTCTCTATTTTCTGCTCTGAAGTTCAATGGGGAGATGGGAAAGCCTTATCTAGGGGGATTTATGCACCAGAAATATAAGCAATATTATATCAGTTGAACATAGTAAAATTTATGGGGGTCACTCAATACAGTTTTAGCCAAATGGCTCTTTATACAGTGTCCTTATAATGTATTTTTATTGTCTGTGTTTTTAAGTGATGGTTAATATTCCTACAGCATGTCAAACAGGGCATCATCTTGGATGGAGAATAGGGGACACATTGTTATGGCCTACATAGCTAAGTACCGAAAACTCTTTGCTTAGGGGCTCTGGTGGTGCAAATCTTTCCTGCTGTTGTGCCACAGTCTGGCCTTCTGCCTGCCTAATGGTAGCAAGCAAACATGGCTTCTTTGTAACTTTCCAAATATAACCATTAAAACATAATGCATTAGATAATGCTATAGATCCACCTTGATATACAAACCTTCATGTTAAAGGAAATTAAAGCAATCACAGATGGAACAACTTTTACTGGGGGATTAAAGCTACTTTGTGGTTTTATTATTGTGCAGTAGTTAATTACATAATTCTCCTCCCACCAGCCTTTGTTGTGACTGTTCTGTTAGCAGGAGTCCATTATGTGGGAGGGGGTTATCTGTGCACTGTTAATCTAACTATCTATGTCACAAGGAGCAAACATTCTGTTCACAGAACCCACTCAGTATCCAAGGCTCTGAAAGGTAAAACTTTGAAAGTTGAAACTGAAACTGCCATTGGGTTGCTTGGTTTAACCATCTGCAAAGCTTCATCGCCACAAGATCAAAGTTCCTCTGAGCTAATTTTCCTCTTAAACTTGTGCCAAACTTACACATAAAACTCGTGTGTATTATATTGAAAGAACATGCTAAAAAGAGGAGTCACACATGTTTATAAGCATAGCTTTCTGGTCTGGGATGGGTCCTTCACGAAATGCATCACCGGACTTGAAGACTATGTTGGATCTTGAATGTAGTAAAGGAAGAAACAACTCCAATAAATAAATTGTTCTTCTCACTCAGGAATGCAATGTTGACAGCAGGCCTCCATTAATTGCCTAAGTGAATCATTTCTGACCAACAGACACAGATAAAATCCTATAAAATTATCCTATATATAATCCTATAAAATCCTATAATTACACAGCATCACAGGTTATGGGAATTTAACAACATCCATGTCTCATAAAGTCAAATTTACAACATTTACAACAAGTCAGCAATGAGTAAGTTCATTAAAATTGCACGTTTGTGTAGAAAAACACATAAACGTGGGAACATGACTGATCTTACGTTTTCTACGGCAAGGACTATAATAAATGCCTTTTCAAGTATCATTAACATGACATTTAAATTCAGTTTCATTTATCACCAACAGGTCCAATGTCATTTCTAATATCTTCATATTTTACAGAATAACCATTATTTTTATGATACACATGTTTCAACCAGGCATGTGACACAGATGACATCCCTAATGACATCATCCATGTGGTTTATAAACCTATAATACAGTGGTGTTTAATTGGGTTGAGGTTGGGGCTCTGTGCAGGCAAGTTCTACAACTCCACTCTCAGCAAAACCATTCTGTAGGACATTATTGTTGTTATTATTTCCCTAAAAGAGAAATGAAAACTGATGCAACAAACTGGGTCAGACACACTCTTTTATTTCATTCAAAAATTCATGTAATTTCTAAACTGAGCAGTTTGGTTCTTCTCTGATAATGACCATGTCAAATTATGTGTCTATATTTAATACAGTCTCTATTTTTTATTTCAGATTCATTGGCCTGTTGTGTTCAGAGATGCTAAACCTTTGACATTGATTTTATTTAGTTTATTGGATAATTTTCGGGTCTCCCATTTCTTGCATGTGTAGAGAATGCAGTCTAACATTATTATTATTTACATATGATTGATACGTGTAGGTATCAACTTTATACACACCCAGCAACATGTAATGAGATGTAATAGATTGGAATGAAACTCTCCCAATTTGCAAATGAAGACATTACATAAAATGTCAAAAATATCAGGAACAATATGACCAGCTCCCACGTAGAAGTTCTGGCACCATGCCCAATATTTAGATTGCAGTGAATTCAGTGTTTTTGGGGAGGCAAAGACGCCTGTTGTTTCCTTTTTTAGATGTTATTCATGATGTAAAAAGACAACAATGTTGATGATAAGTAGGGTGATACATTGTGGAATCAAGGCTTTAACACAATTTTAATATTCTCTTACTGATCAAAGATCATTGGCAAGACAGGCTGCAGTTTGGTAAAAAACAGCATTTTTGAAGAAATAGTCAAAATGGTATATTGTTTATTGGTGGAAACTGTTGAGAGTTGAGAGTGTGAGATGCCATTGGCACAAGAGTAAACATATGTCTTTAGCAATTGAGGAGGGTAATTGAGGTGTTGGAAAATAAATTAACCCAACAAATCATTATTAAGAAACTGTCTCGCAAACCAACTCTACAAATGGGAATTCATAAAACAAAATGGTAGGCTTCCAATAAAGCTGATTAATATGATATTTATTCAGAATTAGAGGTTGAGTTCAATGGTTTGTTTTAATTTTAAGCTCCTTCAGACAGGGGCGGAACTACCAGGGGACATTCAAGAGCCACAGACCTTTAGACTAAGAAACTTGGGTAACTGAAGGCAGTAACAGAACTATTGCCACCAAGACCTAGGTGAAGGCAGAGCAGCCAGGCCCACAGCCCCGTCTGGACACATCCACAAATTCTCACTGAAAACTGCATCCAGATGGGGGTGAGGGGCCCAGCTGCTCTGCCTTGACCCTGGCAGTGATAGTTCTGTTACTGCCATCACTTACCCAAGTCTCCTCCTCTAAAGGTCTATGCTTTCCTGCAGAATGCAACAGAGAAATGTGGACTTGAATCTGGAGTATTTCTGCATCAAACTGGATTTTTTTTGGATGACCTTTCAAAACAATAAACAGTTTCACCCTCTTCCACCCAACATGACTCTTATTAAAGTTTTGCTTCTTTTGATTCTTGAATGCCCAGAGCCTATAGGCGGGATATTCCCCCACTGATTTAACCTTTATCATTCTGATCTCTTTCCATCTTTCCTTACTTTCTTTCAAGCAAGGGGACTTGTAGTTGTGTAATTACACCAGTAAGGAAGGATTTGTGGCTTAGCTATAGCAAGAATATATGAATTACAAGTGATAGGTGTGAGCGACACAAATATTTGTGGAATGTGGTTTTGTAATGTTGGTGTGTCACTTTACTGATAAGAGCAGATATTAATTGTGATTCAGTATTCAAAGTACTCACCATGATTATTCATGCAATACTGTTTCATTTCCTTTTACATCATACATTTATGCAGGGTTAAAATAGTAACATGTGCAAATCATGGTTGGGATTGCATTAATAATGGGGATTGGCCCATGCCCTTATTCTTTATCACTTTTTATATTTAATCATGTCATTTGGACATTGCCAAGTCCATTCAGATATCACTCCTGGAATAATTTATCTGACAAATACATATCTGTCTATGAACCCGGCCCTCGCCGCATTAACAATTTTTTGAATGTAGAAAATGTATTATTTCCAAGAGAGGAAGTTATTATTACATATTCATTTCTACACCAGTTCCCCTTTACGAAACCCTAGTGCATATTAGTATTCTACGCCTGACCAATAATAGGGTCCAGTAAGACTTAGATCCCATTTCTGACAATACATCATAAAACTGGAAATGTTTCCATCTCCCAGAGTCATAAGTAGATAAAGTAAGAACAGACAAAACAAGGTCATCCAGTCAAAATGTATTTATGTTGCCACCTAAAATAAACCTGTCTGGACAAACACAACCCAGCCAGGGGTTATAGATCAGTGGTAGAGCATTTGACTGGAGATCAAGAGGTCCCTGCTTCAAATCAGGGTGTCCCTACCAACTTTATATTGATTTGGCATGACAATTAATGTTTGTTTATTTATTAGAATGGAAGACAATATCATACACAAAAGCCGTGAATATCTTGTAAATTATATCCTTATTTCTTGTAAATTCTAACCATTTCCAAAGGCATGGTTACACCATGTATTTTAGTACATTTTTATTTAGCTATTGAGTTTTCTTTTTTGCATTTTGTATTGTAGCAGATCTATTCTGTTTGGAAGTTTAGCAGCTATGCTGCAGGCCAGGCTTCCATGTGATTGTAGCACCCCCACACCCGTCCCTTTAAATGGTGTAACCATGCCTTTGGAAATGGGTGTTCGTCTGGGAAATTTCTCTCTCTTAAAAGCCGCAAACGGGGGAAGATTAATGGAACCAAATGGGGTCTAAGTTAGCTCTCCCCTTTGAAAGCTAATGTCGGGGGAGGACTAAGCCCTATGGATAAAACCAATGACCAGGTCAGGAGACCTTTATTTCAGGTAATGCTCTTTTGCCGGAAGGCTTTAGAATTTAATATTATGACCACAGGTAAATAGTTAAGGACCACCATATGGGTTTTACCTTGATGTGGTGTGGTGGCTTATCAATCTTATGATCATAATTTTGTAACTAAAAAACCCCTGTCTTTGTACACATGCAACTGCATAGATTACTTATATGACAGGGGACCAGGGAATGTGCATTGATCAATTACCCCTACCTTCTATTAGGAACCAATACTGAAGGCAGTTAATCAGCTGTGGCCATGTATTAGGGGGCACACTGGCCCAAAATACATAGGCTTAATGAGCAACTTGAAGCATAGTTGTGTATCCTAGTTCACTGTGTGACCATCATATACTTGTTACATATTCACAAACTGCGCTACTCAGTGAGTGGGTATTTGTATTTCATTGGTACAATTATCATGGGGCAGGCCCTTTTTAATGAAACATAATGACTGACTAGTAATCACTGAGAGGAGAATATTCTTTTCTATTAATAAATAGATCATTAGAATGAAATATTCAACCTCAAGTAGATGCAAATCTTTTGGAGACAATTAACTTCTCCCTAATGGTGTATTCATGGTCCACTGTCTTGAGCACTGTCTTTACTTTGTATTTTGGGGTTAAAAAATGTATACTTTTTATTTTTGTTCTTAATGCCACATCAACACTGTCAGTGGATACTAAAGATGGCGGAAGGCAGTGGATCACCATTTTCTCTGCCAGTTTATTTACACTGATGGAGAGCTCTTGGTCTGGATTTAAACTGGAGATAAGTAGCCAGCTTTTGGTCTGACGATGGCCACAGTGCCCTACTGTCGTGGCATCTTGGCTGTTTTGCTTTGCCTTGTCTTATTTTTGGCAGACCATCTTGTGATCCTGTTAGATTGCTGTTGATCTGTCCATATAGAAATGGATGATGCCCCTTGTCTATGTATTAGGGTTACAGTTAGGGTCTATGTATTCATGGCAGATGTTCGCTGTACGTTATCCATCGGTTTGGCCAGCAGTTTGGTATAACTGTTTATAAAAGAACCATCTTAGAGTTGACAATGTGTTATCTGAAGCAATGTTCTACCATGAAAAAATATACTGCTCACATGTTATTAGATGGTTCAGCACGAGGATCCCCAGCTACAGGTGCAGTTCTAGAGAAGGGTTGGTACACTATGAAGAACTTACTTACCCTTCTATTATGTTCCATTACCTAATAACTGGGTGTATCCAGCTTTAGCAATAAATAGAAATTGCAGATACCAGTTTCGGGGAGACGAGATTCCTGGAGCCTATATGAAGATTATGTTTCATTGTAGAAAAATTAAGGAATTTTCCAAGATTCCAACTGGATCCTTCAAGTTTTGTATTGCTTGAAGCAAGCTGGTGCGATGACATCACTTAATTTAAAAGACTAGTAATTCATGCTCAGACCGGATGGGCAACTGTACTGGCAACCAACCCTTGTTTACTATCCAAGTAGACTTGTCTGCTAGACTTATTGGGTGTAATTTTAATCATTTACATTTCTTTAAGAAGCAGGGATACATAAATTATTATCGTGTAGGGTTATTTTAGGGTTACATGGGGAAAATCATGTACTTAGGTGACTACAACAAATGAATAATACATTAAAGAAAGCTCTGCACTGAACAAAATGTAACCCTTCTAGTGGCATATATACTGTATACAGTAGAGGCCCCTGCTTTCTTTCAGGTTGAAAGGTCAATAAATGGTGTAAGGTATTGGTAGCCTAGGGCAGAGAAAATGAAGGTTTACTAGATCTACGTACGGGTTACATTACTTCCTTAGTCCCATGATCAGTCTTTAAAGAGAAAAAGTTTCCTTTATCTCAATAATCCAAGGGTAACGAAACGTCCCTAGAATAATTGCTGTAATCTATATAACTGTAATCTACCATATTTAGGGGTCTTGGTTGAGTTGAGAGCAGGGAAACTCATATATCTGATACAACATAGGAGTTTTTGATAAGAATTGCTGTGAACTCAAGGAATAATAGCCTAACTACCATTGCCTATATATTTCTAGTTCTGCCTTGCAAGATCATCTGGGAAACATACAAGTCTCACACCATGAAAATATTTAGCTCAATCCCTCCAAAAAGAAATATACGCAGACCTAGTCCCTGTCAATAAATAGATGTATTACCCTTTCTAGATTCCCTAGATGACATCCATAGGATAAAACCTAAATGGGACCCCCTTAATACCATCAACAGGATAACAACTAGGAAGAAGCAGCTGAAACAATGCATTAACTTAGATTGCTCCTTCAACTCCCTCTGGTGGAAATACACAGGACTTACTCATTTTTAAAAAAGTCAAAAGTGACAATGACATCTATTCTGATAGTATAATTATTAGTTTGCATAAATTATGTGTTTCTGGGGGTTTTGGTGGACTTCTTGTATTTAACTGTTCTGGATTACTCGTAATTCACACCTGTCCCTGCCATTAGTGCAACAATGTAGGGTCTCTGTCAATCACACACAACATCTCACAAGGACATACCAGTATAGTATCCGTTATCTGGAGTTACAGATAGACTGTCTCCCATAAACTCCATTATAATCATATAATCCAAATGTTTAAAACTGATTTCCTTTTTTGGTGAAATAATAAAACAGTAGCTTGTACTTGATTCCAAATAATATATAATTTAATGTATATTTATATTTGTATAGCGCTCCTTGAGGGCAAAACATTAATTCTCTCCGGAGAGATTCAGAAATTACATTCCAAATATAAGGTGCTGCAAGATAGAAGGGCTTGACATGGGAAACAGCAGTAGTAGTGGGGGGTACAACCAAGCGGTTGCTCTGAGGAGGAGTTTAAAAGTTATTCTTTGTTTTATAGGAAGCCATGTTATGGACTTCAACAGGGGAGGGCCTGTACCCTTTGGATGAGAGGAGGATAATTCTGGCAGCAGAGTTTAATACAGACTGTAGAGCGGAGAGATGAGACTTATGGAGGCCAGTTAGTAGAAGGTTACAGTAATCTAGTCAGGATAGAATGAGAGCATGCATGAGTGTCTTGACTGTAGCAGGTGAAAGGACGGGACAGATTTTGGCAATATTACTTAAGAAAAAGTGACAGGTTTTGACAGTAGTGTTAATATGATCAGAGAAGGTGAGAGAGGAGTCAAAGATTACCCCCAGACAGCGTGCTGATTTGACCGGGTTAATGAGCCATCAGTAGAGATAGTAAAAAGGGGAATAGAACCAGGCTTAGGTGGAAAGATGATTATTTCAGTTTTTGTAAGGTCAAGTTTGAGGTGGCGCTAGTTCATCCAGTTGGAGATTGCTAGGAGGCAGCTAGAGATTTGAGCCTCTGTTTCAGCTGTTAATGAAGGGGTGGATAAATATATTTGGGTACATCGGTATACAGATGATAATTAAAACCAAATGATCAAATGAGATCTCCCAAAGACAGAGTGTACATGGAGAACAACAATGGACCAAGTACAGAGCCTTGTGGCACCCCGACATTAAGTGGAATTGGAGATGAGGTTTTATTAGCATAAGAGACAGTGAATGTTCAGTTAGAAAGAAGTTAAGTCTTTTTTCTCTTGTATATTGCTTATCTAACCATGAATAGCAATTAAACGTTGGCCATAAATCCTAAAGGATGTAACTGGGCACAGTTATTCTTACGTTTGGTATTTGTCCTTCTCCGTGAATGTTTCACATAAAATGGGCTCAGAAATTAAATAATAAAAAAACAAAGAAATTAACAACCTCAGGATAATCAAAGACAATTGTTTAAGTAACGGGAATAACAGATTCTAAAAATGAGGCAGTTCTGTCTCCTCGTGGACACATGGCTGAACAGCACATAGAATACTCATTGGAAATGCCAATGTCCACACTCGAAAAAATGTTGTACATTAGCAAATACAGCAACCTTAGCAAATACCTCTAATGCTGCTGGAATTTGGGGGGGGGGGCTTTGTTTTGAACCAATGAGACTTTAGAAAATGTTTGCCCATAATAATGTTGTTGTAATTTGTGTGAGATTGAAAAGGAGTGCAAATGTCTGAGGCAGCTGAGACAGGAATTGGGGTGCATGGTGGGGAAAAGTAAAATATTGGGGGAGGACTGTGCTGATTTTTGCACTTGGTTTCTTTTCTGCTCTTAGCACCCGAATCACAACTTATCTCCTAATGGACAGTTGTTGTGAGGCAGCAGGGGGCAGCATCGCACCACAACTCAATACCAATACCAAAAAGTTGTATCATTGGCAAAACATTTTTTTTGCTTATATTTCTTGTTTTTTCTTCCACCTGTGATTTTTACTACTTTCCCCAAACCTCCCTCCCTCTGGTATTTGTCACACTTGCTGAATCTTGGGAAGTGATTGCAATCTCTTGACTTTCCTTTTGAATCATTTGCATAGTGAGTGTCCTGTATACAGGATTTTTTTTTATTATACTGAGAGGTACATACTGAGATGTACTTGGAATTTTTTGCATACACTGCTCTGTATATCAAATGGCAAATAAACACTCATATCAATAGGTATGGGGAGGTGCACCAGGCAGGTGCATTTGTTATTATTGTGCACAATGCTGCACTGTGGGTAACAAAAAACATCAGGATTTCCATCCAATATTGCATTTGTGTTTGTAAATGGCCTTCACTATGTTCCAGGAGGTTTATAAAATAACATGTAACTTCAAACAAAAAAATATTTGTTTACAAAAATATACAGAAGAAAGGCGATGGAAGTGATCAAGCACCACTTTCCTTGTCAAACCATGTCAAGCGGCACATGTGGGTGCAGCCTAAGCCAATTCCCCTTTGGGTTACACTCAACTGACATATCACATGCACAAACGTCCCTTTCCCATATGTGAATATTGTCCTACAAAGACCATCTCCTCATGCTAACTTCTACAGATGTTCTAAGATGCCTACATAACACTGCGCCAAGGCCTCTTTTCAACAATAACTATTGGGCGAATTTTCTTCTCCAGAAACCAAACCTTTAAAATTCTGCAGCTCTGCCCAAAATGAAGGGGGGATGAAATTATATCTTAATGATAAGCATTCTATGCCATCAGATTCCATAAACTAGACTCTATTATATTTAGGAGGATAAACTGATGCCAGACACAATTCTTGAAGAGAATATTGCTGATTGATGCAAGGAAAGGGTGAATCATTATTTGAAGAAAAGGGATACTGTTATCCTAGTTTCCTTCCACTTCTCACTTGCCAGGTATTCAGGTTCATGTTCAGAAGTGGGATAAGGAGGATTATTGTATATTTAACCCACATGACGTATGTAACGTTTGCCGCAATTGGGACAGATTTATTGAAGACAAACTCAGAATAAATAGGAACAAATGTAGGTCTTTAATGCTCAGTTTGCAAATTACTGCTGTTGTGATTCATACAAGTAGTCTATATTATCCTATTTCTTGAACTGAAGCTCCTCGCTTGAACTGTGGCTCACCAACATTCAATTTTTATTCCTAGGATTTAATTTTATTTGCATTTAGAGTGTTTATTTTTCCTCCTAATTACTGTGTTTTGGTGTGACCGGTATCTCAGTATGTACATACTTGCCATATGAAATCTCCTCTTGTTTTGAAGGCATTCTTGGCACAGTAGAGTTCATCTTGCTAACCACAACCTCACGTGATACCATTCTCTATAGTGTTGCAGCCAAGGGGCAGAGAGAATAAAAAACATGACAAGAGAAGCAAATCATTTCAATGCGTTAGACAGATTTATTAAGAAGCTTGACAGGTACAGTTTTCAGAAGTTCAAATAAAGAAAACAAGAACAATCACAAGATATTAGAGATCTGCAATGCAATGCAAATAAAGATGAGCAAAATCATTCAGCAAGCTTAGAAATGCTACAAAGCCAACATTGGGGTTCGGTGCATGGTCTCAATGCTCATTCATAGGCCAATTAAGCTTTACGAAACCCTTCTTCCACCATGGTCACTGTCCTTGACCTGTTTTGGCCCATTTCTCTGTTTTGGCCCATGTCTCTGCTTGAGCCTCGCCTGCAAGAAATTAATTTCATATTGTTACAAACACATTATTCCCTGGGAATGTCAGTGAACAAACACACCAATCTTGGTGCCTTCACAATACAAATTATTGATGGAAGAAAGGATGTATTGCCATTAAAGTGCTTCACTCTACCAAGAACTACAATTTACCTTGATGCAAAAATGTAGGGATCAATAATGCTTTCAACAGGCCTCACAATTGTGACTGATACAGGTGCAACAAAGAAGTGATTGATTTATGGCTACAATCTAATAGTTTGCATTATTATTATAAATTTGACAATCCAATAACTAGGCAAACCATATACATAGTCAACTTACTGTCTGTCTTCTCCTTCAAGTAGGCGTCTGTATGTTGCAATCTCCATTTCTAGGTGTGTCTTAATATCCATGAGCGCTTTATACTCAAAGTTTTGTCTTTCCAGATCTGATCTAAGGTTTCCTAGTTGTGATTCGACATTATTAATCAAGCACTGAAGTTGAGAAAGTTGACCACCGTAACGGGATTCAGTATCTGCCAAGGTGCCTTCCAGGGCCCCTCTCTAAAAATAAACAAATGTCATATTAAGGGGGTTTTATGTATTTGCATAAGCTGTGTTAAGTTTTATAAAATTAATTGCTGAAGTTTTATAAAGTTAATGTCAGAATGTTGCAACCTTGGGAATAGTTGGAGGAGCATAGGAAGCTAGTCTCTGTGTGTGAAATAAAGATGGTGAACTGATAACAGCCTGTCTGCTTTGATGCAACAGAGGGCAATAATCATCAAGACTAGATAAGTTAAGAAACAGAAGCAAAATATTGTGGCTGCCATTTTAACGAACTGTGATAAAGATTTGCATGGGATCCATGCAGCACTAGTTTAGGATATGGATTATGGATCAGAGGGAATGCATGAAACCATATAACTGAGGATAAGGGACTCTTAGTTACTATGATAGAAAAAGTCTTGTTTGCTATAGAAACCCTGTACAGAACATGGTGCATATAAACCATTGACTAAATTCAATAGAAAGTTCTGAGCTAAATGATTTGTACCATGCTATTTTGAGACTGCAGGTCAATCTCCAGGCCTTGAATAGTATTTCGCATTTGGATGCCTTCAGTCTGGACTGTCTGTAGTTGGTTGGCTCCACTGCTTATTTGCTGGTTCAACTCTTCACTCTAAAAAAAAACAAAAAGGCTGTCTCAGTTTTTACCAATGAAAAAATGTATTTTAGAATACAGTTTTAAAAAATAGGAACATTTTTACATATGTAGTGTTAGGTCACAACTTCCACAATGCAACTGTCTTCACCTTGTTCAGGAACCAGTCCTCAGCCTCCCTCCTGTTCCTCTCCACTATGGTTTCATATTGGTCTCTTATTTCACCCAAAACTTGGTTTAGGTCCACAGCAGGAGCAGCATTCACTTCCACATTTACTCTTGCTCCTAGCTGAGAGCGCAGGTTGCCCACTTCCTAAATGAGTAGACACAATCATGGTATGATGTCATGAGTTTGTTTTGTAATAAAGAAACCCCAGTTATTTGTATTATCACTATCAGATATAAGTTCTTTTGCACAATGGAAGGATTATTGGCTTGGACTTCTGAAACAAATGCCCAAATAAGGAGACAGTATTGTTATCCACATACAACCAAACCTTTCTCTGTGGGTTGTGCAGCTCTTCTGATAGAATAAACAGAACTTCATCTTAAACTAAATACATATTTGCAATATCTTGTTAGTGAAGGTCCATAGAACACACACACTAAAATAACTGTGCAAAGGAAGGAAAGGAAACAACATTCTTGCTCTGAAAACAGAAAATTTGGAAGTAACCCCAGCTCTCAGATTATTCTATTCCCCTTTACCTCAGCATGATTTTTCTTCAGAAAGGTCAACTCCTCATTCAGATTCTGTCTCTGTATTTCTTGGTCACTGTTGGTCAGGTTGAGCTCCTCCAAGACTCGGCGAAGGCCATTCATATCTCCCTCGACCCCCATGCGGAAAGAAGCTTCACTTTCAAATCTATGAGTAGGGAATAAGTAAGCAACACTAAAAATATCAGCTTTGTAAATGTGGGGTATTGTTTGTTTTATCAATAAAACATTTGTTTGAACAGATTTACATTTATTAAAGGAGGAAATGGTTTTAGGAATACAATTTGGCATTTGGGTTTATCCACAGAATATATGTGCGTCTTTTGGCAATGCTTTCTACTGCCTGAAATTTCCTTTAGTCAAAGGGCATTCACTCATGGTTTTTTTTTTTTTTTTTAAAGAATGGCAAAATTAAGTAGTAAAGTCAACTCAAAAGTCAAGGTCAAAAAGACTTACTTGTTCCTGAAATCATCAGAGGTCAGTCTGGCATTATCAATCTGCAGGATTAGGTTGGCATTTCCAGAACATGCATGGAGAATCTGCAATTTGTAAAAACAAGGTGACATAAAACATGAGATTTTGGTTTGTACAGGTATACACGTTACCTGCTTCAAACCTGGAGATTTTCAGATACAGAATCTTTCTATAATAATGAGAACCATGCTTTAAGACTATTGAAAACCATTTCAACAATAAAAACATGGATTTATACTATTTCATCTGATACCATTAGATACAGTGTATTGACTTATTAATTATCAAAACCAAATGTTTAAAGGTTAAATGTTTAAATAGAACACTATAAGTAATGGCATTGCCGTGTTTCAAAGCTTTCTGGATAATTGACCCAAGACGTGATGGGTCCTGCCACACAAATACTGAATTCCATACCATAACCTAACATTAGGGAAAGTATAAGCTAAAAGTATATGATAAAGTACCTTATTCTGAAGTTCTTCAATAGTCCTGTAATAGTTGTTGAAATCAGGGAAGGTAAATGGCACCTGTCTGTCATACCATTCTCTAATCTTCCTCTCAAACTGCCCATTTTCCTCCTCCAAAGACCGGACTCTGCCTAGATAGTTTGCCAGTCGGTCATTCAATTGTTGCATGGTTTCTTTCTCGCAGACATTCAGCATGCCTTCGTTTTTACCACCAATGTTTCCACCACCAATGCTTCCACCACTGATGCCACAATACCCTCCTAAGGAACTTCTGAGGCCTCCATAGCCTCTGCCTCCTCCATGCATGCTGTGGGCTTTGTACGATCCACTTGAGTGCATTTGGCTGATGCCACAGCAGCCGGACCCAGATGAAAATCTATGACTTTGCTTGACACTCATGATGACTGGAAACCTCTGGTTAGATGTGTCCACTGAATTCCTTTTGCAACTCCTCAGCTTGCTCAGTGCCTTTTTATATCACCGTCCCTGGGTGTTGACAGTCATTAGTCTTGCTTGGTACGAAAACCTGTAAAATGCAGTTTTTGTATTAAAAGCCATGAAACACTACCTATAAAATGTACCATTTTGGGTTACTTGCTGGTTTTCTGAGTGCACTATTTTATTTCTTTTATAAAAGCTGATGCAGCCACCCAAGAAATTACATTTTACAGTATATTATTCCTTTGGAATCTGCTCACTAAGGCAATATTTAACCTGATCCTAAATATAATTATATGGGGTTGTTACCCCTTAATTATTTATTTTTTGCTGGTTCTGAAAATAAATGTATCATAAAATCTTTTATATGACCCTGCAAAATGTATTTTATTGTTTGGAGGTTTCAACTCCCTAAAGCTTGTCTGTATTTAAAATGATGCATGCTGTAATTAATGTTTTTTTAACCATGACTGAGCATAGGAAATATAAATACCATGGTGTCACTTCCCCTTAAAAGTGTCCATATCTATATTGTTTGTGTAACTGTCCAAGGCCTGACTCTAACTCTGGTTGAATTGATGACTGTGGTTGAATTGGACCATGGTCCACTGAGAGATCCTCTGCTTCTCATGTTGGCCAGTCCAATCCTGCCTGTATTTGATAACAATTACAGTTATTTACATTTTTAAAAATAATGTAGAATAGTGTCATTGTCATTGCTGAACAAACACAGGCATGGGACGTACCAAGTCATACTCCTTTAACCAAACTATGGCGTGCCATAGGGAGGACAGTAGCACTTTTATTAAGTGAATAAGAGGAATTATAATTCTTTCTACATGGCAGGTGGGTTTATATTGGGGGGCTATATCATTATTCTTTTATTATGCTTGACTGCCTAAGGAAGGTGGTAAAACAACTGCCAGCTGAACAGGAGCATGTAATCACCATTGGTTCCTTGTCAGGGACACTTATATTCGCTTTTAGTAAAGTAGTTTAATTTTTCATTGTTCAATAATCTCAGAAACTGTATATGTATATATGTCCCAGCTACACCACATCTGCGCCTTTGTTGTGTTGATTTATGATAGGGTTGCATTATCTCCCCTTTTGAACAAAGTTTTGGACATTCATTTTGCCTTTTTGACATATATTTTAAACAATGCTGGGAATGTATTTGGATTTATAGAGGGTGTTGCCCTAAAGTGTTCTTTACAAGTATCATTTTCTGTTTCGTGTGTTTTTGTTACAGAATATTTCCATCTCTTCCCTAGAGCAGTCACCAGGGGCAGGTTAAGGCACAGGCTGCCCCTATAGCACCCAATTTGATCAGAAGCCCATCCAGCTTTATTTCAATTATTATTTCTGTTTTTGTTTAATATTTATCTTTATTTGCACTGCTGGGTTCAGTGGACGCATCTGCTGGGAGAAGAAGGCAGACAAGGTGTGTAGGCCCGGATGTGTCCAACTGTCCATGCTGAACCTGACCTGGGGTAGAAAGCTTGGTTGCATATGTGTCTGGTTCTGTATGTATCTGGACTTAGCAGTAGACTAGAGGTCAAGGCTTCTCACATGTCATTAATTTGCCACTGGTAGTCACCTCTGCGGTAAATACCTACAGGCTACATCTTCAGTACTTCACATTGTAATTTTATAGCACTCAGTAGTCGGTATCTATGAAGTAGTTTCCCTATACCCAAATTAGTACATAGCAACTTGGTTTAAACCAACCAAGTACAATATGGTTGCTTGGAAGCCCTCTCAATACATAAGAGGTTTGTATCCTAATCAGATTTGTTTGTAATGTGTCATACTTTATTCCTATGTCAAAAGCATGAGTGTACTTAAGTGTACTTAAGGAAATGGGCTCATAGCTTAGCAGTGATATGGAACAATAGAGCTTCTGTCTTTATTGGTAACAGAAGAAAGAAGGAACATTTGTCAAATTGTATTTAAATGTACCATTGGGTTCCTTGCTTTGAAAGCAGGTGAAAGTACAGTAGATGGGTATTGTGCTTAGAATGAGAAGTATTAGGTTGGGTGCTCTGTACAGACTTTGAAAAGATCTATGTCTACATCTACTTTGATAAATCTCATTACTGGCTCAATTTTAGTTGGCCACTTGCTCCAATGGTATCAGCCCAAACACCATTACAAGTTATTCTGAATTGGGTCACTGGTGAATCATCTTCAAGAAAAACACAGCAAGCCCAGTTTAGCTTGAGTTTAGCCTAAACTACCCTATCACTCATTTCCTTAATGAGTAAGCTAGAGGGGGAAATCAAATGGGAATATTTATATATTCTCTTTCCATTCAATTAAGTCCAAACTCATGGTTACCCATGGGAGACTCAAAGCAGTCCATATAGTGATATCTGATCTATATATTCTATGAAGCAAAGGCCATTTATGGTGAGATTTTGATCATTTATTCTGTCCTCGGTGTTCTATAGAAAAAATGCTAGCATGGCTATTGTCAAGCTGCCTCCTATAAGTTGTATAGTGCTGCAGCTTGTGTATCAGCTGCTTCTCACACACATTATGCCTATCAAGTTGCCAACATTCACATAAATCATCCACATACATCATTCTACTGTTGCTGTTGTTCTAGGGCACTAAATACTGTAACCTAAGCCTCTGTGTGCACATTGCAGTTATTGGGTCACACCCAGTAATTATCTAATTGAACAGTTTTAAAAGGTGTTTCCTCTGCTTGTAAAACAGCTTTTAAAATGTTTTCTACTCCAGAGCTTATGGCTCTTTCATGTTTACTATACTGGAGGGAAAATATTTATTTGAAATCAAGACCAGGTAGGTAGGAGCAATATCTGCCTAGAATGTTCTTGATCAATGGTGTACAATGCCCCTAACATCCAAATCCTTCTTAACTGCCCTGTAGGAATGGCTCCAATGCCTGAAAATGTCTTTAACTTTTTGTAGTGGCCTTGAGTCAGTGTCAATCTGGTTAAACCTCCGCTTCACTGGTGGTATCCTCATCAGGGGGTTCTTGCTTTCCTGTGGCCAATACAGTGTGTTTGTTACCAGTATGGCATGTAGGAGAACTGGGTGCCTTAACTTTCTGAAGCAGAACAGCCAGCTTTGGATACACCATGGTGTACCACACAAATAGATCCCCATGGAAAAAGCAGGCTCAAACAAGCAGGTATTAAAATGATGTGTCTAAATGACACTGTTTACTCTACAAATAATTCACTCTACCAAATAGAATTCTATTTCTAACCCAGCAAGTGTATTTAAGTTTATCAACGCAAAAGTCACATGACTGGAGGCATGTTGCAAACTGATAATATGTTTGCTCTTTTGAAAAATGGATTTCAGTGCAGGTCTGCTTGAACAACACTTAACTGATGTGTTTTGAAAAAAACATGTTTTCCCAGGAAAGTATCACTTTAATCAGAATACTTTATATTATGAAAGGGCTCCTTTACGACTATGTCACAAAAAATAGACTAGTGTGTGCTTTGAAACCATTCCTTGTGACCAGAGATGCACTTCCCTACAATTGCGCTCAACACCAGTGCCTCTATCATCTGAACGGCTTGCAAGTGGACCTGTTGAGACAGTTGAACCCTGGAGCTAGCACTTCCTTCAAACTGACAGTCGTGCCATGATTCCCTCTGCAGGCAGGGTCAATAGGGTCAGCAGAGTTGCAACCAGTGGATCACATGCACATTGGGGTTAGGGTTACATTAGGGTTAGGAGATGGGTTAGGGTTAAGGATAATGAAGAGCATCGGAAATTACACAGTTCTCACCCTTACAATATTTCATACGCAAACTAGCCAGTTGCAGTTATGTTTTGGCACTCAATCACAATTATAATGGAATGATGGGGGAACATGCAGCATTGTGGGTAAAAAGACATGGTGAATTGTTCAAAAATTGCAATTTGCACACTGCACTTAAGTCTGTGAGTACTGTTTGGGTCTTTGGGTCTTGTGAGCCCTGTTTGGGTCTTTGTGGAAATAAATTAGGAGGCAGAATTAGTTTGGTAAGAAAAGCTAATGCTCATTGTAGGAGTCCCTCCCTGCTCACTTATAGCTTTGGGCTCAGATTACAGCAGAGAAGGGAGGGGGTGGGGGAGGAGAGGAACAAACTGAGCATGCTCACGCCCAGGGCAAGGAGGTTTAAGCTGCAAACAGGTCTGATACAGAAGTCCATGTGTACACAATAGAAGGAAAGAAATGCTCTTTTTCTTTTGACAGAGAACTCAGAGCAGCACTATTTTGAGTGTTTACTGGTGCATTTATATAGACCTTTCTGATAAGGCTTACTTAGTTTTAACCTTTCCTTCTCCTTTAAGTGAATATCAGGTTATTCCTACAGGGAAATCATCCTAGAAAGGAATTTAAAGCAGGTGCTATGGATAACACTGCTGGAAAACATTATGGACTCAGAAAGGGCCAGAAAGTTCAGTATATATATGGTACAATATAGGAGGTACCACCTCCTATGTCACCCAACCCGCCCGCTACATCAAAGGCCCCGCCCCCTGCCTAGAGTTGGTCAAACAGAAAGGTAGCAACTTTACATGGGTATAGCCTTGTATAGTAAAGCATAACCACTAATGACATCTTTCTTTTCATATTATTTATATTTCATTTTGTGTTACTTTTATAATTGTGCGGTGCCCCAACCTAATAACCCAATAACTGACTTTTTATTGTAAATAAGCCATTCTACAACCCAGTTAAGGAAACATCCCTTCATTGACCAGATTTTAGGGTAAATATAACTAAGCAACAAATTCAACAATATGCACAACCCATGACAACCTTTATTTGCATTAAAGAGACAGAACATTCTCCATCAAGTGACAAAGTTGTAAATTTGATGTTGCCAGAAATAGAAACCATTTGTTGTACTTTAATTTAGATCTTCTCTGATTGATGGGCTTACACACACAACCATCATATTGCGACTGTGTCCCTCTGTTGCATTTAATAAGTTCCTGCATGCCAATAGTCTAGCAGTTGGTAGACAACACAGAATCTTGTTTTTGCATAAAGTCCTCAGATATGAAGGAATGTTTACTGATAGCTTTTCACAGTGTAATAACTATGGGGAACATTCCCACCACCTAATTCTAGCCCAGAATAATTATGCACGTTCCACCACTGTTATTGTCTGCCCCTAAATCAAATGATGGGGATGTCTCTTGTTGGCAAACATGTCTCAGAATGTCTTCAGTAGTGTGGAAGAGACAACTTTTCCGCCAGATTCTTCCTTTATTATGGCATGTACCCGTGTTGTTGTGCTTACACTGCTGGATCCTAATGGAAAGAAAGAAAGAAGTACTTCTCATTGTATAGATCTATATGTTTGTTGCATACATCATTACAAGGAAGCATCCTAAGATGACTTCATATGACTTTGAAACTTAAAAGGCAGCTCCTACCTGATTTTGCATCTGCTCCAGCTGCAATTCTGTAAGAGAAATTAGGCAAAATTATATTTATTTTCAAAACCTCTGTAAGGCCCTAAAATGTACAACTACAGACTTTACTGAATTTTGATGCATTTGTCAACTTTAGATTTCTTTCATTCGAATATCACAGTTAGCAAATATACCTGCTATCCCTGGGCAAGTTGGTTTTGCTTTCTTTCAACGAATAAAGGCAAGTAGAAAAGATGCTGATTTTTCTTAATCCACATGGATTCAAATAACATTTATATATGACCATAACACTGCTTGATATCTGTAGTTTAATGTTCTATATGGAGTGGATAGTTTTCACACCAGTGAAGGCACAGGACAAGCTATTGTCCCACTATATTTTCAGGTGATGAGAAGCAGGAGTCATAGATTTACTACTCCAGAGGGAAATGCTTTAAGCAATGTACTTACAGGCCTCCCTCTCCCTCCAGGAGCTGATGGTATTTGAGAATTTCCTGTTCTAGGCGACTCTTGATGTCTAATAAAGCCTTATACTCCTGGTTTTGTCGCTCAAGGTCTGAACGAAGATCTGACAGCTGACCCTCCATGCCACTAACGATGTTCTGAATCTGGAAGAGCTGTGCAGAATAGCGGCCTTCTGTCTCTGCCAATGATGCCTCTAAACTTGCTTTCTGTGAAACAAATAAACCCAGATTTAAGAGACACTGAGATGCTCCATGTTTCAGGTCAATGACATTGTGGCGTAGTGGCATGAGTTATGGAGCCAGGTAGTTCCTATCTGTAGACAGCCTTGGTTTATTATGTTATTTATGATTTGGGGCACAGCAGGTGAGCATACTAGGAAATTGTTTTAACAACAATACTTCTGAGGGAGTTTCCACCATGTAGAGTTTATTTTGTCCTAAACAAATACAACTTCCCCTCTTTAGATGTGATATCTGTATTGGGCTGATTTCACTTGCTATACATATGTGTAGATTTCAACCTATCTACATCATGTACAGTAGAGTATTAATCTTGCACTCACAGTGCTCAGTTGGGTCTGAAGCTCCAAATCCAGACTCTGTAGGCCACGTCGCAATTCCGTGCTTTCACTCTTGGTGCTCTGTACTTGCTGCGTGCTAGTGACCACTTCATTCTGCAAACTTTCCACCTGATACAATGAGAATAGAGTTATATGGGGGAATGTAATATGTCTTGTTAGCGCAAAGACCATTGCAAATGTTAGCGACCATGTTTGATTCTTTTATGACCGATTACAGACCTCAACGACTTCCTTGCAACGTTTGTTACCAAATGGCTTTTGTGAGCATTCTCAATGTATGTAATAACATTTCCCAATCGTAAAGCACGTTTTCCCCCACAAAATATTCAATGAAACTCCAGAGCAGGCATACAAATTGTACAAAGGCATGCAAATTTCATTCTTATTTTTGTGCTTTTGACTTACAGAGTTGAACTGCTAAAACACAGATAAAAATACAGAAAAGTCCCACCTGACTGAGGAACCAAGCTTCAGCTTCTCTCCTGTTTTTATCTGCAATGTGTTCATACTGCTCCCGGAGATCATTCAGAGTGTTTAGAAGGCCTATTCCAGGAGCAGCATCCAACTCCACACTCACGGTTCCAGCGGCATGTTGCTTTTTCTCACTGACTTCCTATCCAGAAAAAACATAGTTTTAGTTTATTAATTTCTATTCGTTTTTAAATATATTTACAGTGTGAGCCCTAGAGCAGTGGTTTTTAGTTTCTTGGGTTCAAGTCCCTGTTTGTCACCCAGAAACCTTAGACCACTAGACGACTAAAAGCAACAATTCTTTTTGTGAAGTTTAGGGGGTATTTACTAATTTGCCATTTAGAGTTCAGACTCAGTTTGGGATGTAATCAAATATTTGGTGATGGATTCCTTTTTTAACTAAATCCTACAATTGTTGATTCAGCTTACACCTAATAAAAACCCATTCTTTGATGTGGGACATGATAATTAATGATTGATATTGGTGTAATCTTTAGCCATGGGCTTGATTTATCTGTCCTACCTCCTCGTGATTTGACTTCATGTAAATCAGTTCTTCCTTCAGACTTTCAATCTGGAGCTCTAGGTCAGATCTGGTCATGGTCAAGTCATCCAAGATGTGTCTCAGGCCACTGATGTCATTTTCAACAGTCTGACGCAGGGAAAACTCATTCTCATACCTGTCAATTAATAATACATTTGCAGTTCAAAAAGGTGTTCTAAAAACCCAAATCTTACCTGCGACTTTACTCTATTTAGAATGATAACTTGCACACAAGACGGTATGCTGGCCAACAATCATTAAGGACCAACATAAAATCCACCTTTTAACATATAGGGGCACATTTACTAAGGGTCGAAGTAAAAGTTCTAATTTAAAAAATTCAAAGTTCTAAGTAATTTTTGGCTACTTCGACTATCGAGTAGCCCAAAATTCGATTCAAATAGAAAACATTTGAATTTTCGAATTTCGAAGAAGTCTTTTAAAAAAATTCAGATTTGGCACTTCAACACATTAAAGCTGGAGAATTGCCATTTTAGCCTGTGGGGAACCTCCTGGAAGCTTTAAGGTGTGTTTTTGAAAGTTTTTGAAATCAATCAAAATGCCCTTTAAAAAAATTTGATTTCGAATTTTTTTAATTCAAATTCAACCGCTATTAAATAAATCTGCCCCATAGTGTACTATAGTACTGTATACTTTATGACAAAATCCAGATTATAATAAAATGATAATGTAATTTAAAGAGTGGAGCTCTTGAGCAGTCTAGTGGACCATAAATACCTCTTTGTAGGCCACATATGCCCTACAGGCCTGAGTTGGACAATACTGATGTAAATGAGATCCATGTCTTTTGCTCTTACTTTTCTTCTGCTTTTGAGTGGTACATAAGCAAACTATAGGCCAATAACTGTACATATGACCCATCCTCATTGAAAGACTTTATTGAATTAAGCACTCACTTCAGTTTGAAGTCATCAGCAGCCAATCTAGCATTGTCAATCTCCAGGACAAGCTTTGAGTTGTTAATCGTGGCAACTAAAATCTAGGAGGAAACAGTCAGTGAAATAAGGACAATTTCTTAAACACTTCAACAGGGAGAAACTATTGGAACAGTTAATTTCTCAGAACTAGGATGGCAGAAGTTGGCACGGGTATCAGCACTGACCCAATTGTCAGTCAAGTCCCGGGTGTATCTCCCATAATATAATATATCTAATTGACAAACATCTCAAGGCAGACCGAAAAGTTGAAACAACAAAAAATATTTTTTTCAATTTATATATATTTATATATATATATATATATATATATATATATATATATATATATATATATATATATATATACACAGTATATATATATATATAAAATTCCACAGGTTAGCCAGCACTCACAAAAAAGCACACACACACTGCACACACTGAGGAAATTTTTGATATTGACTTACCTTATCACGTAGTTCATCGATAGTAGTGTAGAAAGCTCCATAGCTTTGTTCACGGATAGCAGCTGACCCTTGCTTAGAATACCAATCACGTATCTTGGCCTCCAGGTCAGTGTTGGCTTCCTCCAACGACTTCACTTTTGCCAAGTAACTGGCAAGGCGGTCATTTAGATTCTGCATGGTGTACTTCTCATTGCCAGAGAGCAACCCTTCTCCACCACCTGAACTAAAGCCAGCACCAAAAGAGGCCCCCCTACCAATGGACGCTCCACCACCAAATCCAGAGCCAAAGCCCATCCCTGAACCAGCTGCTGATGTCAACTTGGCACTGGACATGGAAATGCCAGATCCTCCATAACCACCATGCACACTAGCAGCTCTATAGATTCCATCAGAAAGCCTGGAGGAGATTCCACTGCTCATTCTAGATGAACTGCTCTGAGAGAAACTATAACTCATTGTGATGGTGGGAGATGGTTAAAACACAGACACGTTTCTTACAGAGCTTGAGCCAGCAGTGCAAGTAACTTCGGTAGCTGAACCTATATATATATATACTATCTTTCAAGGGTGTAGCTTACAAAAGAAACGTGTTTTCTTGAAGATTTCTGCCCCTAGGTAATTGCTACGTTGACGGACTAATCCTCATTGGTCATTTGAAATTTTTTTAAGCAGCAGATGACTTATTAACCGCTGCATTTTTAAGCAGTCATTTTCATTTACGAGTGTCGCCCCAGGTTATACACATTTTTCATATTTTCTATTTTTTTCTTAGAAGTGTTGCACAGAAAATACTTTATGTTTTAAAGCTTCTTTAGTTCATTAGAATAAATGTAGTGCTATTGCTTGGGTGCAATTAATCCTACATGTTAAATTTTTTTTATTTCAGTTTTTATGTATAGCCCAAAGCAGAACTGTTATGACCTTAGGAGCCATGGCTAGATGTGAATCTGTTACACATTCAGACAAAGTTGCCCTGGTGCATCTTATGGAGGTTACAGTAAGTCAAACCTATGCAGTAAAGCATGAAGCGTATACTATTATTTGCGTGTGCATGGATGCCCATCAATCACAACCAATTATGGGCAAATGAGGAAATGGAGAAGAACCACTGTTCCTTGCTTCCAGCTATTTTGATTTGCTGTTGCTTGTTGTATGAATGGATGGAAAAATAGTAAGCTGGCCTTAATGTGTGTGTCCCCCCTTGTATATTTTCCATCATTAGGCCTGTGGGCCAACTAGGTAGAGAGAGTTCCTAGTCAGCCTGTGGATGGCTGACTGGTCTTTTTAACACTTCTCTACCATGAGTTGCTAAGAATTGTTTGTGTTGTCCAGTTTGTGGGTTGGCAGGTTTGAGTTGGAAATTACCTAGGTCTCTCTTGAAACCAATGATAGTGTTAGAAGAACATGAAGGTTATTTTCAAAGAACTAAACACAGAACTTAAAATAAGAGTTACATCTTCAAAAATGTTACTTTTGCCATGGGTATATCAGAATAAAAGACCAACAACAGGAAAAATAAAAATACTTAATTTGACCTGACATACTATTCATTGCTAGCTAGGTACATATATTAATCCACTGACTGAAGGCATAAAGTACAATGCTGCACCTACACAGTTAATACACATAAACTTCTTGGATAATGGCTGCATGGGAAAGAATTTACACTTCTCACCTGTTCTTCAACATATCTTATATCTTGCATCTTACCGCTTGTGGCTGGCCCCTTTCTCTTTTACATTTTTTAGCTGTCAGGAAATGTAGCCTTAGGATTATTGCCTAGGAATATAAACTTCTGTAACAAGTCAACGTTTGCCACAACAGTGAAATTGCCTGTGGGACACCAAATGGAACTTGCTCCCCCTCCCCATTTTGGAATGAGATGTATCATTAATATTTGTGTAAAAAACAAACTATTATTGTGAGGTTTGTTTTGTTAGTATGCAAACCACAACAACATACATTATCCACATTTTTGCAAGTAAGAGCTGCACTAATTCTGGCCATACATATGAAACGTTGTTAATGTGGTCAGGATGTCCAACAAGTAGATCTTGTTTTTTTGGTTACAAGTGGGCTAAACTAATCATTCAACTCCAGGACCACTAATAGTATTACATGGGTTTCAGCTGGTAGAGAAGTACCAATGAATCTTACTGTCAACAGAGGCCCCCCCATTGAAAAATATCTGTAGAAAGTACCATGAGCCTTTGGGTTCAAGTCTACCATTGTTTTCCAAAAGTATGGCCATTGTCAGACTGTTACATCAGGGGCCCACCCAAAAACCTCAGACTAGGGGCCCACCCAAAAACCTTAGGCCTTAGACCTGGGGCCCACTCTCAGTACTATTATTCTTCCACTCAACCTCTATTCTCCTAGTATCTTTTCTTTACATACTATAATCTATTATTCCATCTATATAGCCTCTTTGTTCTTAAAGAAATAGGGAACGGCTATAGCATAGGCCAAATGTTTAGCAGAAAGAGGGCCCCCTGGTATCCCGGTGGGCCAGTCCGGCACTGCATAAGCCAGGGACACAGTTGAATCATAGCAAGTTTAAAGTTTCACACCAAATCTCACACCTTAACTGATCTTTAGTCTATGTTCCAGGAATATCAAATACATAATTTTTTTTTTGTGAAATGACAGGACATTAAGTTGTCCGAAGAGTGAAAAGATTGTTGACCCTGGCAACTAAATAGTATTTTAAACTTCAGGTGATAGAGAGGCAGCATAGGGAGACAAACAGTTCTATTAAAAACAAAATGCACACTAATAAGTTAGTTCTTAGCTGATCCAGAATTGTACAGGGAAAGTAATACTCAAATTGAAATATTTTACAGCTGTCAGGCATGAAGAGAAGGGGAAGGCTCAAATAAAAATATTCATATTATATACAGTATCTAATTTCGAGTTCAGAACTAGTAGGGACATGATTAGAAGATGACAAGAAGAATATTCTGTCTGGGTTTTTGAGTGGATATTAAGAAAAAGCCAAATTCAAAAACTTCCCAGGGGCTTGCACACTGAAGGGCAGATTTATCAAGGGTCAAATTTCTAAGTATTTTCACTTCTATCAAATTTAAGTCAAAGTTTTTTCTACCGAAAATGGACCGTTTTCAGTCAGATTCGTTTTCGCTCTAATTGGAATCGTACAATTAAATCGTTCAATCGAGCGATTTTGCCGAAAAAAGCTTCGACTTCTCAAAATTAAGCCAAAGACTCCATATAGGTTATAGGAAGTCCATCCTTAGGCTCAAACAGCAATTTGCCACATTTAAGGTGGCTTATTTTTTATTTGGCCTATTCGATAGTGGAAGTACCCAAAAATTACTTCGAAATTCGAATTTTTCAAATTCAACTTTTCACTTAGAAAAATTGGAAGAACTTTTCACTTAGACCCTTGATAAATCTGCCCCTTAAATTCCCATTTTTTAAAATCAGCAAATATTTTTAATTGAAATAGAAGACCAGTTGCCTCATAATATCACTGTCTATGTCATAGTAAAAAGTATCTTAAAAAGTAACTTAATTCAACTTTTATTATTGTGCCCCCAGTTCAGAGCTGCTCACTTTCCATGGTGATAGTATTCTCTTAGTTTTAAGACCACCAGCTATGTCCCTACACTAACATTCAAGCCCCTTACACATTAGAGAATGTCATTGGCACAGTCTAGGTTTGAGGCTTTTGCCCCATGCTTATTGGAAGAATTCCTATTTTTACTATGTACCTTGTACCACTAGATCAGGGGTCCACAACATGTTTTCCCCATGAGCCAAATTCAAATGTAAAATAAGTTAGAAGGCAATATAAGCATGCAAAAAGTTCCCAAGGGTGCTAAATGAGGATGCTTTAAAGGAGGTTTGTTTGGCAGTACACACATTTATGCAACCAAAACTAAACTCCAAGCCAAAAGGTCAAAAACAAGCACCTGTTTTGAGGCCAAACCTACAGAAGATGTTGCTTTACATGTTTCAGATGACTTTGCTCAGGTGAATTTAGGTGCCATAAAGTTAGCAGATACAACCATTGAATACAGCACAAGGAACAGGGCTAATTGACACTTTTATGTCCTTTTTTATGTGGTTGTTTGATTTGTGCCTTGATTAAACATTGTAAAGAGAATTTTACATTCATAGGAAAACAACATAATTTTGCAAAGTAATAATTATTAATAGTCGATTATTTCCTTGGAAATGTTTATCATACGTAGAACATTTTTCAAGACATTCTGTTTATTATGAGCAAGTATCTGCAGATATGTTTACATTCTTGTTTAGCCAAGAAAACAAACTGAGTCAATTATTTCCATACATATTTTATTTTAAGTTTATCATTATTTAGAATGAAGTCATTCCATAGTCACAGCCCACATCATACTTTCAACTGATTTGTTTTAGGATGATGAAAAGGTACAATTCAGTTCTGTTTTTGACCCGAAGACACTTCTTCTTTCACAACGGTGGTGATTGTGGTAGTGGTTGTGGTGCCACTGGCATCTACAGGAAAGATGAAAATAGTCGGTTGCAACAGAATAACTCTTGAGGGAGTCTGAACCAGTTCATAATTGTGCACATTATTAAAGGAGAAGGAAAGCAATGGAGGCATTTTATTACAAATATATTAGCTGCAATAGTGCAAGATAGAATATGTATGCTATAGAATGTTTTACCAATAAAAAACTCTAGAAGCTCTCTGTTTGTTTAGGATAGCAGCTACAGTATTGGCTTGGTATGACATCACTTCCTGCCTGAGTCTCTCCCTACTCACTTATATCTCTGGGCTCAGATTACAGAAGAGAAGGGGGTGGGGTTAAGAGGAGCAAACTGAGCATGCTCACGCCCAGGGCAACAAGGTTTAAGCTGAAAACAGGAAGTCTGATACAGAAGCCCATGTGACACAATAGAAGGAAAGAAATGCTGTGTTTCTTTTGACAGGACTCAGAGCAGTATTACTTTGAGGGTTTATTGGTATATTAATGTGGACCTTTCTGATAAGGCTTACTTAATTTTAACCCTTCCTTCTCCTTTAAAGGGATGGGAACTGTTATGATAAATGCATGAATACTACTAGAAAATCATATAAACATGAAATAAAGCCAATAGGCTGGTTCTGTTTCTAATAAGGATTAATTATAGCTCAGTTGGGATCAAGTAGAAGACATTAAAATTAAATGGATTAAAATGGATCCTAGGAGATGGCCTTCCCATAACTCTGGTTTTCAACATAACAGAATTTATATGTGTACTGGGTATATTGGCTATTAGGAGCGGAATAATAATAATAAGGATTAATAACATTAGTGCTGAATAGATGGATTAATATATACTTACCACCAACCACCTTTTTTGAGTCACCAATGCTGCAAATAAAAATAATTATGTTTTTAATATAATTTTTTAAGTACAATTAATTACTTCTCAACTAATTCAAATAAAAATGAGTTTGCAATAATTTATCAAAAATGTTCTGTGTTGGGAACTATTCCTTTGTTAGATTGGTACTGTGCAGTTTCCATGGTGCATTAGTAGAGACGCAACATATCCAGAGACAGTCACCTGAATTGCTGGCCCTCCAGTAGCTTGTGATAGGTTGCAATCTCTGCTTCCAAATGAGATTTAATGGCTAAAAGAGATTTATGCTCTAGATTCTGATGTTCCAATTCATAGCGAAGATCGTACAGCTGAGCCTCAATGGAGCCAATTATGGACTGGATGTAGCTGAGCTGAGTAGAGTAGCGTGCCTCGGTGTCTGCAACAGCCTCTTCTAGTGCAGCTTTCTGTTGAAAATAAAGTACAAGGATTGTTGGGTAGATAAGGGACTTATTCTTAACCCATATCCAGATTCCAAGAGTTATCTACTGGTTTCTGCTTAACACTGTGGTTTGAAAATATAGGGTCATGTCACCAAGAGTGTATTTGAGTAGTGGTATTTTGCAGGTATAGTGGTATTTTGCAGATAAGAAAAAATGTTGAGAAATGAGAAAAGTTGAGAAAAGTATCTCAACTCCAAGAATTAAAGGCCATCATTCATACAGGTCATAAGAGAACATAAGTTACCCTCATCTGGAACAATGATTTGCATTAATTTCAAAATTAGGAGGTAGGTTTTGAAGGATTGTGTGATGCTAGTTTCATATTTTCCCTTACAGATAAAGAACAACTCATTACAGCAATTGTTCCAAAGCAAAAGGGGGTGAATTCTTTAGGGTCTCTAGGAAAGCCTTTAGGTTTTGGTATCTGAAATAGTTTAACGGACAAGGGATGCCATATGAGATTTCACTGGTTTTACACTAATCCTTTATGTTTAGTTGCTTTTTCTCCAAATACTTTCCTTGAGAAGCCTACAAGGTCTAATTTAAAGTGATACTGACACAAAAAAATTAAGATTTTGGAGATTTTCAATCACCCAGGTCATGGTGTTTATATATATAAGTTCCTAAGCCTGACACTCTGACTTTGCCAACCTGACTGTCCCATCTCAGCCTGTTAGTTACAGTTTCTAATACTAACGGACTTCTGCTGCACAAATATGGCAGCCCCCTCATACAGGAACATGGGGGATCAGACAGGTAATGTAAAAGCATCATGCAAATACTTTATGGCAAAATTAGAAGTAGCTTTCAAAGCCAATATTATAATAGATGTAAAAAAGAGTTTAATTTCAGGTGTCAGTATCTCTTTAAGTAAAATTGTGAAAAAGAATTGTGAAGGTTAACAAAATTAAGCGAAAGACAACAAACTGTGAAATATAATGTAGTGGTTGAAAACCACAATAAGTGAACATGATAATGTTTGAAGTTCTAACAGACTCACCTTACTATACTGGGACTGTAGCTCAGCCTCTAGTCCATGCACACTACGCCTTAAATCTGTGATTTCTGTCTTAGTGGTCTGAACCTGTTCTGTGTTGGACACCACTTCCTTCTGCAAAGATTCGCTCTGGAACCAGAAGCTTTAAATGTAATCATCCACATAAATGGAACCAGCAATAGACAGTGAGCAGAATATATTTTTTTAATAGATACCGTACCTGTGACAAATACCAAGCCTCTAAATCCCGTTGGTTTTTAGCAACTAAATACTCATAATGCTCCCTCATTTCACCCAGAACCTTAGTCAGGTCATTTGCTGGAGGTGCATCCATTTCCACATTTACATTTCCAATCATCTGTTGACCCATTGTACTCATTTCCTGTAGAGTTAAACAGACCAAAAATCACATTTATAATGGCTAAAGTATTAACAGGCCCCGTAAATACCAATTATCTTTCACCCCCCTGGTCATTGCACCTCACCTCTTCATGGTTTTTCTTCATATACGTAAGTTCTTCTTTAAGGTTCTCAATCTGTAATTCCACATCAGCCCCAGAAAGGGTCATCTCATCCAAGAGTTTGCGCAAGCCATTAATATCCGCTTCTACACTCAAACGCATTGAATGTTCATTCTCATACCTGGCAAAACAGTGAGTGTGTGCTTGTGAATGTGTGTGAATAAAATAGCTCTTTTTGTAAACCTTTTGTACAGAATTTGCAGATGTGTGAGTTAAAAGAGCATGGCACACCTATGCTACCCCTATCATGGCCTACTAGAAACCATCTTACCTTTACAGAGACCCAGGTCTTTCAATTGGATGAGCAAGGAGTAGTTACACTCTTCCTCCCCCCCCCCCAAAAAAGCTAACATTCCTGTTTAAAACTAGAAGTCCAACTCTTAAAGTTAAATGGATTCAATTTGAGCTTTCACCATCCTTGCATCCAATGTGCAGAGGCAATGTTCTCATCTAGGTTTGTGGCTGAAATCATATTTCTGTATTAACTCACTTAAGTTTAAAGTCTTCAGCTGCCAGTCTTGCATTATCAGCCTCAAGAAGGATGCGATTTTTGTCAATAAATGCCTCATGGATCTGCAATGCAAACAGAAAATAAATAGCTCAGCCAGTATAATACTGACATAGAGACTTTTTTTTCCCTAGAACTGGTTGCCTATACTCTAAATTCAGTTTTTATGTTGTTTGTCGTCTATTTGTTGTTGGATTATACTAAATTCTGTGGTCAGTTCTTGGCCCATCAAAAAATATTTTCAAATTTAGGCAAGTATGCTTTTATGGCCCTGCAAAGTAGGGAGAAATTTAATGGAAAATGTGGTTAAATCATCAGAGTATCTTGGTAGTATGTTTCTGCTTCCTGAATTTCCATGAAACTGGAGTAGAATCAACAGGAAGAATTTTTGGATTGTTAAGATTAAAATGTCATGATTGTTAATATTAAAATGTTATAAATACCAGGAACAAATTATCCTTTTAAAAAAGACCAATCCACCCTCAAACCCTCCTGAATCATGTTGCTCATTAAAAGGGACTACCTATGCCAGCACACTATTTGGGATTCTTTCTGTACAAACTATGATAAAATTCTGGGTGGTCTCTCTGAACATCCATACTATGTTCTAAATAGCTATAAAGGTTGTTGCCTGCCATTGCAATTGATATTGCCTTAATGTACAAGAAAAAGTAGCAAAAAGAAATACAAATATGAAATAAAACTATAAGGGGTACATTCTCTGTCATACCTTCTGACGTAGCTCATCAATTATTGCATAGTATGGTGAGTAATTCTGCTCATGCACAGTAACAGACCCCTGCTTCTCATGCCACCCATGGATCTTCTTCTCAAGATCAGCATTGGATTCTTCAAGACATCTGACCTTGTCTAAGTAATTGGATAAGCGATTATTCAAATTCTGCATGGTGGACTTTTCATTCCCAGAAAGCAAGCCATCTGCATTGGTGGAAGCAAAGGTTGTGCTAAAGCTGGAAGTTCCAGTGCCACCAAATGATGTTGCGCCTCCAAATCCAGATCCTAAGGCTGAAGAAGTCAACCTAACTGTGCTTTTGGAAATCCCTGACCCAGCATAACCACCTTGGAAACCTGATGGGGCTCCATAGACACTAGTAGATAATCTAGAGGAAATATTACTGCCCACTCTAGAAGAGCTGAAGCTCATGATGAGATTAAAAGAGAAGTAAAAGCACTTCAGAAAACTCTACTGAGCTTGCCGTTGGATTGTGTGTGCCCTACTATGAATGAAGCTCCCTTTATTCTGTTAACAACTGGTGTTGTCATGACAATTTTTTTTTTGTTATCTAATGTCCCTCCTACTTGGAGACATGCCAATGTGTAGCTTTATTAAACTTTACTTAGTATAGATGCTTCTCTGACAGATGTGTATCAAGGTTTCTTTCTCTTGGATTCTCAAAAAGCCTCCTTGAGATTATTCAGTTCTCTCCTTTAGGCTATGATTGCAATGTAGGGGTCAACTTTCATTTATTGGCACATTGTCAGCTTATACAAACACACACACACACACACACACGTCCTTGTTTGCAGAAAGATAAATAATACAAAATACAAGGGTTACGTTTTTAAGGTCAGGTTCAAGATTGATCACCGAACGCAAAAGCAAATAATCAGGTGTATTGTGCAGTTTCATTATCCTGCATTTATGCCAAAAGCCCATGGATGAGCTTCACATCTTCATAGATTTACAGTAGAAACAGGTTCTTAAAAATACAGCAATGAACTTTTGACTCTGAAAGGGATTTAGGTGAATCATGATGCCAGAGCTAAAGTGAAGCATGCACAAAATACAATATTTTAAAGCATTTTTTAAGATTTTGGAAGAATTAAGGTGCCCTTTACATACAATATGCTATTGTATTCACACACCGCTTGTTTACACAATAACTTCCCAAGGGAACATGGAACAATTTTGAATTGTGAGACTTTGGCATGGGTATTAATAAAAGAACATCTTCATTGTTGCTGTTGAGAGTGAAGATCAACTAAACTGCATAAGGTTTTTAGAGAAAATCTTAATACTTAAAACCTATTTGTTACTATAACATTTTTGAGATGCTAAGAGTGTTGATCAAACTGCACAACAAAAGTATTACCCTTGAGATATTGTACCTGACATACCGATAATATAGCTTGTTCTGTTCATCACCATTCTTCAATTTATCAATGTACAAATAGAAACCTTCTGCTCAGATATAAGTGGCATGTTAGCTATGTCTATTTACCAGTTTTGTAACCAGTGACAGAGACTTGATAGACCAGAGGCTTTCTGTCTTTTTCACCAAGGCCTCCTATAGTATTTTTGGCTAATTATGGACACATACAAACTCAAGTATATCTAGGAATTTTCATCCATTAGTATGAATCTCACTGTAGCTGCATTTTAATATAGGCTTCCAGGTTTACCCAGCATTCACCCTAAAACTTACCATTAATGACATCCATGATCTTCTGCTTTCCTCCCAGTAGCCATTCCCCTCGAGTACTAATTGTTTTAGATCCCTAAATAAAACTAAGGCTAAATCTGGGCATCTGACCCTACCAAAGGCACTTTCAAGCAAAGGTAAATTCATCTTGGGACTCTACGCAGCTTTATTTAGAGGTTAAATCCTTTGCCCTTGGTTTGGTTAATTGGTAGAAGACGTGTGATAACATCTTGTCCAGGCAAATAAGTACTGCAAGATATGTCAATGTCAGTTTGTTGATTGAAAAATATATCAGCTCACTTGCTGCCTCATTCATACACAGTGAACAAAGGGACAGGCCTGGACAGCTCCATGAGGAGTAGAAAATGTATGTCTTTCAGGAATGCTTAGCTCATTCTTCTCCTTTTTCACTGTAGGGACCTGTCAATCATTGCCAGTGGCATAACATATTAAACTCTTCAACCCATGGCTATTGCAAAAATGAGAATATAATTTATATGATTAACGGTTGTTGAGAAGTGTAATATAACATTTTATCTTAAGTGATACCAAAGACTGACTGACTACAGGCTACATTCTCTAGTGAGACACAATCTCTAACCTCTAACTTTACTCCTTCTATTGACTCCTGTGATCTGAACACCTTGTTTTGTGCATAACTGTAGGGTGTGTAAAAGTAGACTTTTTTTGTTCCTGTAATTCAACAATTGCTTGTGCATATGTCCATTATTTGGGCCCATACACCCACATGGCCGCCTCTTATCCACCAAAACTCCGCATTTGTGGGTAGTTCCACCCATTACTTGTCAATCATTACCTGCTCTAACCTGTACCCCTATAATTTTTGAACTACTAGATGACCATAATCACTTCCTTTCTGTAAACCAAAGGAAATGTTCCATTAGGACCTGTGATCCTCCATCTAGCAGGATCAAAAGGTTAGCTGTTTAAACTGCCCCAACCTTTGCCATATATACCCAGATGGCAAATCAGTATTATTGAAATTAGTCAAATTACCCAAAGAAATAAGGGCATGCTACACTACCTACCAGTGACTGGTGAAGTTAAACTCTCACCTCTAGTCGATGCTATGGACTTTACCAGCATTTTGTCATACCTGATTACTTAGAATTCAGTCCCACAGGGTCACATATTTCATTTATGCATCCAATTGCCCCACCAGTCAGTTAAACAGATACTAGTTCAATTTAGAACTGGATTTGGGTGGACAATTTGGATTCAACAGACCAAACAGGGCAGGCATTTTTCCCATGAACCTGTTTATACATTGATGGATTTTTTGTAAATAATCTCTATCAATTTGAAAGTGAAGTTTCATGGTGCGCAACAAGAAAAGCTGCATTTTAGCATCAGAGCGGAAAAAGTGAAATATGCATTGAATTATTGGACTTGGTGTAAATATTTGCACAACATGTTGATACAGAAAATCCTTTTAAGACATGGCTTGTTTATCTTTGTGATGAAAGACAGAAGGTCAAATGTTCCCTGCTGACTTTAAAATGTGTGTGACAGTGAAGAGTAGGCCTTCATTGTGGATTGACCGCTGCTCATGGATCTTATTAACCTGAATAGGAAACAAACTATAGCACAGGTGTAAGCTCTTTACATCCAAATAATTCTTGTTCTTGGACCAGGAAGTGCTCACACTGGCTTCTTTTTTTCCTTTAAGTCAGTGAGAGCCACAGAATACCATAATGGGCCTTATTCAGCTGGGTGAAATATTAGTGCTGGTTTTAAAGTTGTTTATGCCACACAAGTTTGCACAGGACAAAAGCCTGGTTCTTCTACCAAATTGGCAGAATTATGCTGATGTCACAACAGGACACTGCTGTCCTTTGTTGCTACAACTTTTATTTGTAGCTTGAAAGTATCTTTCCTGTTCTGTTCTACTTACCCCAGGACATTAAAGCTGCAATGCAGATTCACAATACTCATACCTCTAGGTGGGTACTACAGTATATGCTGGTTATGGCGGGTACTTACTTTGTTAGCATATTCCACCAAGCTCTCCATTTTCCCCAAAACAATTCTGACCTGTGGATTTACACAGGATTCATACTGACCAGAAAGTGGACAGAGTTTAGCTCAGTGATTGTTAATTGAAGGCACAGGATTCTACTGACAATGGCTGGATATAAGAGGACATGGTCTGAATGATGTAGGAAATAACCAAACATTTTGGTATGCTTCCAGGTATAACACTGAATGGTTGAGCAACATGGGAAATATTGTCATGGGGCTTTCTGAAAAATACAACCCCAAGTATGGTAAACCACAGTCATGCCTTAAGAGTAGACGACCAAGAGGACATGTTGTAGTTTAGTGCCAAACAGGTTAAGCAGAGACCAGGAGGGATTAAATAGTCATCGCCAACCTACTGCAAAAATATCCCTGCAAGAGCCGTGGCAATCTGTTAAAAACTGTAAATGTAGCCATGTCTGTACTGCTTTTTATACATTTAGTACGTAGGGTTAGGACATAGTTTTTATATTTTTAGAATAAGCCGTTGGAAGGAGCATTCACTTCCTTTGAAACAGAAGAGGTGACTCAAAGTTACAGAGGTAGTAATACATTTACAGGGATATCTTTTTTACAATACCAGTTTAATACAATTAGAGATAAGAAACCAAGGTAAACATCCATAAAGCATCATTTGGATGGTCATTAAGGGCCATAAAGCACTTACAATTCACTGGTAAATTGTACTCTACGGAATAAGTAATAATGCCATATTTCTGTGTAGGTTATTACCACACTCCAGTGGTTTCTTTGCCTATGAAAAAAAATCATCATCCATTGACTGTTGGCCATGCCCCTGGTGAAGCTAGGTCACATCCACTGAGCCATTAGCCTAGTTCTTCCCAGATTGTGGTATTGGCTACTTCTAAGATGGCTTATGATATCTGTATGTGTCCACACAATGGTTCTGAGGTTGGCATAACTCATAAAATATTTTGGCAATGGTTCCTATAAGTTTGTAAATGTACCTACCACCTACTTCCTCAATTATAACCTTTCAGCCCATATGTCAGCCATTAAGATAATTTCAATCTGCACCTCCATTTGTGTGACCAAATAGTGCACAGTCAGATAACAAAAAGGCACATACTAGTGGATTAAAGTATTAGGTCCTGATGACAGAAGTGTTTTAAACACATCTTTGTAATAAGGAGCGCCTGAAATATCAGGCTGGGTAGTTTACCTGTCCAGGTCAGAGTGTTTGGATTGTACCTGTGTGATTTCAGAATGACTCAATGGGCCAGATCAGTGGTTCAGCTTCTGCCTGAGGCAAGATATTCTTATACCACATTGATGTTTAGGGAGATTTTCACTGTTTCACTGGACTTTCACTGCATAATATTGATGCCAATAACAACAATTTACTAATACACTGTTCCTACTGTAAGTAGGTCCTTACTTTGACCCACCTTCTGTTGAGCACTGGAGGTAGCCCTGGGGTTCCCACAACAGCCCACCTCCAATGGATGCAGCAAACTTGAACCTAAAAATTGGAACACTTAATTTTGATACTGAGATGACACCACCCAGACACTGTAGAGAATATTCAGCACAACTGAGTCCGTGGGTCATGCAAGAATTGTGACACATTAACTAAAATTGCATCAGAAGTATCAGTCACCCTTCATGCCTGATAAATACTAAGAAACAGCCACATATTATTCTGTAAAGCCCATATAAATATATCTTAATAAGATAAAGATGAGCATAGTTGGTACTTTGAGGGTAGCCCTACCTTTAATTAAGATACCTGAGGTGTGAGGAATGTAGGGAAATACCTGTATTATGGCTGAAGTGTTGACAACAGTACCAGCATTCGCTTGGGGGAGTCCATTAACAGCAGTTTATAAACAGATCCTTTACTGTTGGTAAAACAATCACAGGAGACCCTATTATTAACATTGATGTGTTTGTCAAAGGAGGGTACTGTGCTCTTGAAGTTCTTCTGCATGGAGTGAAGCTCTGCTGTTTGCCTTCACTGCTTCTAATCCTCTAATCTTTCCATCTCTCAGGCACAAAGGCAGGGTGAAGGGACGTTAATACCCCCACAATGAATGTTCCTTTTCTTATTGTGATTGTGTGCTCAGCCTAATCCTCTTGTTTATTTATGACTGAAATATTTCAAGATTATAAATCTCTTTCAGTATAGAATAATGCAAGTTAATTGAACTGTCAGGCACTTAGATCTTTGATTTAAGTTTATGGAGTCTATGTGCTTGGAAGAGGTCAGATGTTTGGCTGGCAAAGTTACGCTGCATGGGGAGGCTGGCAGCCAATAGGGAGTTAAAGTGTTGTGAAGCCAATCAGGGACAACCCCTCCCACACTCATGCTGATTAGCTAATGGGCGACAGGAGTGAATATAAAATGGCAAACACCAGAGCAGTAACTGTCAGACCCACCCTGTGGTGTCCAACTAAGGGGAGGCCTAATTTGGAGGAGCTAACCCACTCTAAATGTCCACACTTTTTAAAACAGTTTTTGGAGTGTCACTGTGACTTAATGTTCTTTTGGAGACATGCGTTTAAGGCAGAGTTTAAGAGGACAATTGGCTGCCCGAGGTTGGGCCTGAGTTGGCAATGTTGCTTAAGGTAAACTCACAAGTGGCAAGTTAATTGTGTTAATCTTAGTAAACTGATTGGAATAAAGTTTCTGTGGCCTTTTGTACTTCTAGTAATGATCATTTGTTGCGCCCCAGTGGAACTACAGCCAAATAATGGCATTACATGGGAAAGGGCAGGTCACCAGATGATCCCAGTTATCCTTGTACCGGTTATGAAGAGTTACTATAATGCCCACCAAGTCTACTGGAACCTGTATCTTCTCAAGGGTACCTATTGCACTACTGGTGTCTATGTGGATAGCAACTGACTTACCTGTATCAGCTGTTTCAACTTTCTCATTTGGGACTAAAGCACTAAAGAACTTTGAATCCTTCATTTGAATTTGATAAATCTGCCCCTAAGTGTGAGTTTATTATATTGACTAAGGTCTTGGTTTAGATGGAACTATCCATTTCATACTAACTTTTATTCAAATCCTGTGACTGCTGGATTCTTCCTATGGTTATTGTTGTACTACAATTTGGCACCCAGGTAATTTCTCTTTAATTTATATATAATAATTGTGAAATACAGTTACAATAAAGGATTACAAGAAACGAGCTGCTTTTCAATGCTTGGCCCAAAAGTTATTTATTAAGACAGCTGAAGCATGTAAACAAGTGAGGTTATGCAAGCGAATTTCTAAAGCATCATCATTTTCTAGGGCTTTCTGTCCTCAAGATGCTAGATCTTTGCACTGGCAGTGGTAAGAGTAATGGATCCCTGTGTGATGGACTCCTCATAAGCGTTTTCTATGCAGATAGTGAAGGTGGACTTGACTGCAGGCTGTCTCAGGTCCCCACGTGGCCTCACTTCCCTAAGATTTTACCTAAAGAGAAAGAAATACATTGAGATTTATGTGGATCACAGAGTTCGGTGTCAACTATGGTCTTGCCATTGTCTGAAACAGATACCAGGAAAACTCTGGATAGGATGTGCTAAAGGTCAGAGATGGTGGCATCAGGCAAGCTTCAAAGCATGTTTTACTTGGATAAACCACAGTCATTTATGGAATATCTGCATGCAGTGGGTAAGAATCATTCCATTATTTATGTAGCTGAAATACAAGCTGCACCTACACAAACATTTTTAGGACATAGATTATCCATGTCACGTTTTACATTCTTCATCTCTTTAACACTTTGTAAGATACATTCAATTGTATTCGATGCACTTGGTGGCCAAGAGTGACCTTAGGAAATAATGTTCCTACATTCTGAGCTGCTGAAAATCATCTCTTATGAATCTTAAAGTCTACTTTCACTGGTTTGAATTTGGAAAAAAATTAATCATCCCACAAATTAACAGAGCGTTCACTTGGATTAACATCTTAATTCCACTATGAGTTCCTGAACCAAACATGTTCATTCATTTGTACCTGAGAATTCAAATGGCACTTTTTATTTATAAATGTTTTTACCCCAGTTGAAGGCCCCTTTAATGCTGTTTTGCCAACACAAAAAGGCATAATTTACAAGAGTGGTCGTTCCTATAAAACTGTAGCCCATCCTAGTGACTTGTCATAGCCTAGCTTTTGCAATGTACCATGGGTGAGAAAGTGCTATGCTCGCACTAGCAAATGTATTCATGCACACACCAGCAGGAAGCAACTGGGCTATAGTAAAACACCACCTGCCATATTATCAGCGAGGCTTAGAATATGAACTTACCATCTTTATGTGTTCCTCCACCAATTCTGAGGGACAAAGAAATCACAGCAAAATGACTAAAAGTCATAAATACTATACTTATCTCGATAATTTGTTTTGTGAGCATGACATTTTTTTATATATATATATATATATATATATATATATATATATATATATATATATATATATATATATATATATATATATATATATATATATCTTGATTATCTTAATCATTGCCATAAAGCACTAATGCTTGTATTGCTCACTATGACAGCCTGGCAGTTGATTGTGTGACACTTACTGTGTATCATGCACTTCTAGTAGCTGACGATAGGTGTTGATCTCTTTCTCCAGACGGGTCTTGATGTCCATGAGTATCTTGTATTCGTGGTTCTGACGTTCCATGTCACTTCGGAGGTCTGAAAGCTGTGCTTCTAGGCTACTGATCATGTTCTGTATTTGCCCTAGCTGGGCTCCATAACGGGCTTCTGTTTCCGCCAGTGTGTTTTCAAGGGCTGCTTTCTGTAATCAAAGAAGGAGGCTCTCAATCAATGCAATGCAACTGAACTGTGGCCCAAAAGATTAATACCATACAAGGGTCCAAATAATGTATGGAGGTCTTTGTTTGTTAGGTTAATTCAGGTCAACAACCTGGAACAGCAGAATGTATCTAGTAGACAAGGTGCATTTGAAGGTTAAATTACCAAACCAAAGTACAAAGAAGAACTAAGCATGACAAGAAAGCCTATACAAACCATGCTGAGTTGTGACTGCAGTTCTATTTCCAGGCCCTGGATTGTGCGTCTGAGGTCTGTGATCTCCGATTTGCTGGTCTGAATCTGTTGTGTATGAGTTGCCACTTCTTTGTTCAACTCTTCCGACTGAAAAAGAAGGGAAAGTTCATTTAAAATATCCAATCATTGCAGGACAGCCTTTCAAAGTTCCAAACAAATTTTGAGTGTGTGAATTTATGTTTCTAAATGACAACAGAATAAGAAGTCCATCCGTTTCAATTTGGTGTCATTGGATTGCCCTGATGGTGCTTTGGCACAGAATATACAAGTTTTAAATAGGAGTCTTTGTGTTTTTAGTCTATAACTTATAAATATTCATACAGATATCCAGCAATCACATTACCTGACTAAAGAACCATTCCTCTGCATCTCTGCGGTTCTTTTCAGCCAAAAGTTCATACTGTGCCCTCATTTCTGTCAATTTCTTGGTAATATCCACAGATGGTGCCGCATCCACTTCAACGCTGACTTGCCCACCAACTTGTCCACGCAATGCATTCATTTCCTACATAAAGTTTAGGTAAACAAACCATTTCAGGTTATTTGTATGTCTATATCACAGTCATCAAGACTAGAACTTCTTTTTGAAGGGAAGCACAGCTCTGACTTGGAGTAATATTTGTAATTACAGCAAAGTGTCATTCCCTTGGTAGCTGTTCAATATACTGTAGTTACTGTGTCTGTTACCTCTTCATGATTCTTCTTCAGGTAAGCCAGCTCTTCCTTCAAGCCTTCAATCTGGTGTTCCAGGTCAGTTCTGCACAAGGTCAGCTCGTCCAAGACCTTGCGCAGGCCATTGATGTCACATTCCACACTCTGTCTGAGGGCCAACTCATTCTCATACCTTGGAGAAGCCGAACAAAGTAGTCAGTTCAGTATATTGCAGTTTCTCTTGAGCTATACTGCTTTGTTTTCATGAAAAATAAAAAAGCACTGTTTGATTTCTATCCAGTGAATGTGAGTAGAACCTTCCGTCTTCAGGAAATGAAACCATAACTGTTCACTGCTCTGGGCACACATTATTCACAGAGGAAACAATGGACACTCTGTTCTTTTAGTTGATACCACTAGGGATTTCAGGTTGTACTTGGACAAGTACCAGCAAAGTGTAACTGACAATGGGATCTACACAGCACCTGTGAAATCTCATCTACACACAACATTGTTCTGCAGGAATTATTTCCCAGTTGATCTAGACAGAGAGTTACTTTCAGTAATGAAGCTAGCTCATGCGTGATGACTGGAGACTGGAACGCATTGACCTTACTGAATTACAACTACTCATTTGTTTGTACGGACCAACTCCCCCATTCATAATGATACAGTATCACAGTTTATCACAGAGATGCACAGTTCAAAGGGTAGCAAGATTGCTCTACTTTAACAACAGAGAGAAGGACACCTGTTGGCCTTCATGTTTTATTCTTATAGTGTTTTCTTTGATTCCTTCTCAACACAACAACTAAGAAGACTTTAACTCACTTGGTTCTGAAGTCATCTGCAGCCAGCCTGGCATTATCAATTTGCAGTACAATCTTGGAATTGTCAACGGTGGCATCAAGGATCTATGAAGCAAACAGTTACATAGCTGCACGTTACAAGGCATGAAGAGCATTTGACCGACTATATATTGCTGCCATACAGTTTATTCCTGACTTTTTTCCAAATAAGCATGGTTGCATGCTGCTAGGATTTGGTAATAGTAGTGTTGACCTTTATTTCCTTGAGTGCACACACTACAATACTTGACATCGAGTTGCCAATTTAAAGACCACTAGATGTAAACCATGCCAAATGGTATTGTGTGACATGGCTCTGTGGTGAAAATAATGGCAGCTGATGGTGATTGTCCTACTAATTAGCCCACCAGGAGACTTCCCAGTACCATTGCATGACATTCCAACTCTAGTCTGCAGAAAAACATGGAGCTTTCAGGCCACTCTTCAATTATACCAGTTAATACAATCAATATTGTTTAGGCAGTGCTTGAGCAAGGAATTGTATTCCATATGATATAATGATGCCATTACAATACTGTTTCTTAAAATGTATGCTTTAAAATGAATGAGTCAGACTCTCCAAACGGTTACAAACGGACCCATTTGCTGTCGATGTCACATCCTACTGAGCATGGTCTTCTGAAAGTTTTACTCAAGTTACATAATTGTTATAATTTGATGGGTTAGTTTCTAGCCTCTAAACATTTCACAAAGCCCAACCACACCCATTTCCACCCAGAGGCATCTCTGCTCCGCCCTAAGCACCCACCTACTTCCCTGTTGCCCCTTTTGGGGTCTGCCATTCAGGATGTTCCCGCGTAAATCTGGACACTTAAGGGGCATAATGTCCTTAACTAATGTACCAAACAGTTTAGTTGAACCTACATGTGGGCAAATAAAAGGAAGCAAGGTGCCCTTTCTTGGGCATTAATGCACCCTCTGTTCTCCATTAATATTTATAAGACATCTGTTGAGCTGATTTCATGTTTAAAAGGACATACATCAGCTTGGCTACCATAAAGTCTATTAAAAGCTTTTCATAAGTTCATACATTTTTTATAATAATGATTACAGATTATAATTCATGCAGTTCTTACATAAAGATGACTACACTAATATAACATTATTCTATGACCTCAAGCAGATAAAACCACTTACTAACAGAAGAACTATAAACTGCAGAGAAAGACAACAGGTGCAACTAGATTTCCCAGCATGCCCAAAAACAGTTTAGCAAGAAGCTGAATAGTGGGAAAAGCAGCTACAGTTACAATGGGGCCGATAACCTATCCCTGCACTGACAAAACTAGTTGACGCAGCTCATTAGCTGGTAGCTTGTTGCCAAACTACAGCTCCCAGCATCCCATGTAGTTCTAAACCACATCTCCCAGCATCCCATTCTGTTTTAAACCACAGTTCCCAGCATCCTGTAGAGTTTAGGAAAAGCTAATGCCTCACATTCTGTTTTTCTTCCTGCACTGCTTGAATGCCCAGAGGACAGAGCCATTCTGACTATTTTCTTATTATGCCTGTAATTAAGGAAGCCATTAGTGAGCCTTCTAATTGCAACAGGTGCACACTCACCTTGCTTCTGAGATCCTCAATGATTGTAAAATATTTGCTGTAGTCACGTGAAGGACTGGGTCCCTGCTTTTCATACCACTCCCGGATCTTCAGCTCCAAGCCTGAATTGGCAGTCTCCAGGGTGCGCACCTTATCGAGGTATGATGCCAGTCGATCATTCAGATTCTGCATGGTTGCCTTCTCATTGCCAGACAGCAAGACATCCCCAGATACACTGACATTGAGCCCACCACCATATCCAGAACCAACACCACTGCTGAACCCACCACCATAGCTACCCCCACCATAGCTACCCCCACCATAGCTACCACCACCATAGCTACCACCACCATAGCCTCCACCTATGCTAGACGAAACCAATCTGGCAGAAGACACAGAGATGCCATGGCCCCCATAGCCACCATGGACACTTGGGGCTTTGTAGGACACTCTGCTAACTCCAACTGGGGCACCCAAGCCTCTATAAGAGTTGGAGGAGCTTGTCTGGCGAATGCTGTAGGTGGACATGTTAGCTGAGTCAGACTTAGAGCTGCAGAACACAGGAGTGTAACTGTTCCCTCTGTTCCAGCCTCTTTTTATTCCTGGCTCACTGGGAGGTGCACAAAGCTCTTTGGAATGTACCGGTTCCTGAAACTGATGCCAAGTAACGGCTGATACTTCTCATTGGCCTGTCAGTGTGAACTTTTTTTTTCTGGTAACTGCCCTTGAAATCACTCTATTTGGACACAAAGCAAACAGGCTGCATTTTTTCCCCAAAGTTGAGACAAAAGAGCTGATTGAAGGGCGAGGGAGTACCAGGTGGAGGAGAAGGGGAGGCGGGACAGGAAGATGAGATGGGACAAAGAATGAATATCTGAGTGATTAGTTACTGAGAGATCCTTCTCTTCCTCAGCCCACACCCTTAGATACTCAATATGAACAACCTTTTATATTAAGGAATTGCTCTAAATGTCTATACTCTTCCAAAATAAGTATCACATTCAATGTTCTGCAGCTTCTGGTGGGAAGAATGGTGGGAAGAACTGGTGATTTCAAAGGAACTGTTGCTTCCTAAAAATATTTTATATTTATGCCTAATTTATATTTTGGAGAATGACATGCACAGTAGTGTATTTAATTATAGCCATGTATTTAGAAAACACATGGAATATATATATATATATATATATATATACACCACTGAAAGAGTATTGCAGAGCAGCAAAGACTATAAAAAGCAGAATTAGCAAGTGCCAAACTCAGTTTCCATGTATGTGATAATGTGACTATTAAAGCATGATTTATGACTCGGCTGTTTATCTCACTTACACTCAAATTACCTGAGAAAATGATCAGACATCTCCTCGTAGCTGGGTTCCTGCCCTCACTTTCATATACCAACATGTTAAATATTTGTAGGATTAAATATGTAGTGGGTCCCACTCTGTGTTTTAACCCATCAGTGTTCTCTGTAGTGGCAGGGGATACACAAAGTGCCCAGGTTCAATTACAGTATGCGGCCCTCCTGTAATTATTGTATTTCATAGCTGGGTATATATTTGCACTACACGCCCCTTGTGTATGTTCTTTCTATTTGCACAACACAAGACACAATAAAATGACTGGATTGCTCAGTAGCAGATTGCTCAGTACTGTTAGCCTTTCTTTATGGCGCTTATGTGACTTTATTCATTCTTTTTCTGACAACTCGTACTAACTGTGCGTTCTGGTCGGGTGAGCTATGCAGTACAGACACCATCATCCTCCATTGATACAAACAACAGAGGTATCGGAATGCCATGCCCCCTCCTATCACATTTTGCACCACTGGGGACTTCAGCAGTAGGACCCTCTATATTTAACAGCAAAGCAAGCTAAGGGTCATACCTAAGTCTATCCCCCCCCCCCCAAATGACACTATACTGGCCCTCTTTCTGCCTTAAGGTGCCTGTTGGATCCTTTCATGATGCTCCATCTGTATTTCTAATCTTTATTCCAGGCACATGCACACTCTCTTTATGGGCAGTGGTCCGTATGAAATGGGGGGGGGGGATATCTGGAGGTATAGGCTGCCCTGAAACCCAACCCAACCTGTGGTCCTAGTAGAAAGCAGTGCATGATGGGGTTTGGTAGCATGCACCCCTCTTCCCCATACACACTACAATTACAATCTTTTCCTCATCCATTAGTCGTACAAAAGCTTTATCGTCCACTCTACTAACATTGCAGCTGAATTGTCAGATATGCAGGTAAATACAAAAATAATTCTTTAGCTCTGTCTGATGATTCAGCATTAACGATACAATATTTGGGAAACTTCAAAGGTGGCTGATCCAAATTTTCAGTCCCACCCAATTGACGAGACGAGGCTTTTTTTTTGCTGATATTGGTTGCCTTGTCTCCCACCACTCACACTGATTATTGTACAAAAGATCTTTCATACGAATAATATCAGTGCGTCTATGGCCATCATGACCTTGGTCATTAGGTCCAGAGTTAGGGTTGCCACCTGTCCGGTTTTGAACCGGACAGCCCGGTATTTTGAAGGGCTGCCCGGTTCAATTCCTCCTGCCCGGTTTTCCATATAAGGAAAACCGGGCGGGATTAGCTTGATTGACGCCGCGATCGGCCAATCGGCGATCGCGGTGTCATAGCTCCGCCCCGTGACGTCACGGGACCGCCCACTGACGTCACGGGACCGCCCACTGACGTCACGGGACCGCCCCCGTGACGTCACGGGACCACCCCCTGCCCGGCTTCAGCAGCAGGGAAAGGTGGCAACCCTATCCAGAGTAAATCTGCCTTTCAGCATTAAAAATTCAGAATTCAAACTCAAACTTCAAACCAAGTGTGCTTCATGGAAAGAGATCCATTCTCATATTGAACTTGGTTTTTGTTTATTAGTATTAGAGGTCTTTCTTTAATTCTGAGCAAAAAAACATGCCTCAAGGCTACTAAAAAGCATTCAGACATTGAAAAAGCTCTCAGTACTAGCAGAGGTAAAAATCAATTCGGTCAGAAATAAAGAATTGTTTGTTTAAATAATACTGTGTGAGAAAAAAGCATTGCCATACCTCATAACTCTTTATTCTTTGCTATATGTTGGCAACTTGTTTTGAATGGTAATGACACTTTAAAGACAAACTTGAGGACAATTGTGGCAAATGCTAAAGAACAAACCCCCTACTGGCTGGATTTCATTGTCTCCTATGGTTCATCTGTGATATTATGTTTGAGAATATCTGAGATAATATTAGTGTAAACATAGAAATTCCTAGGCAGTCTGTGGCTTCTCGGTTGAGAAATGCTGCTCAATTGGGGGATAAAGAGACAATCTTTGGCTAATGCGAAATTCAAGCTTCTAAGTACAGATATGAGACCTTTTATCCAGGATGGTCGAACCCTGGGGGTAAGTGATGTGCGGTTTTATAGGCGCCTCACCTGCCCACCCCTTAAGTGAAATCATTGACGGGGCAGCGCACGTCTAGAAAAAGAATGGGGAAGTCGGGAGTCTTTCCTTAATTTAGATTTCATACCTTAAGTCAACTATAAAATAATTTAAACATCAGTTAACCCCAATAGGCTGGTTTTGCTTCCAATAAGGATTAATTATATCTACTGTTTTATTATTACACAGAAAAATGAATTCATGTTTTAAAAATTTGAATATGATATTAGATATAAATATATTAATAAAATATTAAAATTGAGCCTATGGTAGATGGCCTTCCCAAAATTCAGAGCTTTCTGCATAACAGGTTTCCGGATAACATTCTTATTAGAGGGGCTGCTCATGCTGGCAGAGTTTCATGGAATCTTTTTCTCTATTGAGCAATAATGGATGATTAACCAGAAACAAACATTTCACAATTCAGAAAGCCAAACTATCCCCATGTGCCATAGCCCATACTCAGGAGTATTAATAGCAGCCACTTTTGCCGGTCTACCTGTCCGTTGTTTCTATGGCCAAATGGAAACCATTGAAATTTCTGTGTACAGGTAACAACAACCACTGGCAGTCCAGGTGATGGTGGTGAGGGTTGATCCTACAGTATTTGTGTGCAAAGGAGAAGTCATTATATACACAAATTTTATCATTTGCATTAGACTTATAAAAGGGATATATGGGCAAATTTAAAAAGGAAGACTAATAAAACGGAGAGAGAAAATGCCTAATGTTGCAATGATGGTCACAGAGTGCACTTGGCCGGGGTCACAAAATAGAACACAAGGCAAATATTTTCCCATATTCATTGACTGTCTGTTGAAATGGAGACCAAAGGCAGCACAGAGTGATCCCCCCCCCCCCCCGGGAACTAAATGTCTCTTCATGCAGCAAGTTAAGGAAAAAAGAAAAGCCTATCATCTCCATATTAGGCAACACAACCGGCTCCACAGCTTCCAAGTGTAAAGGCAGCGGCGTCTGTAATGTTCTGCAGTTTGTCCCTCTGCCATTAGAAGGGTCTGACACAATTTCAGTACAAAGGGCAAAGTGTTAGCAATTAACCAGACACGTCTGATCTTGTGTGCTAAGGATTATTCAATGGTCTAATTGAGGGTAAGGGAGCCCCAAAATAAGTCCGGTACAAGGTCAGTTACCCATGTGTTTGCTCCTGGACAGCACTCACCAACAAGGAAACTGGGTGCAGGATCCGACACTGTACTGCTCAGCATTTGCCCAAGACAACAGCATATACAATGTGCCTGGAAAATATACTTGGTTGGCCATTAAGCCTACAGAAATATAAGGTTTCCATGTGTTTGAGAGAACTAGAGGCGTTGTCTGGCAGGAAACGTAATAAGATCATGAAGTAGCAGGCTGTTGGCCTTTAACAAATAGATGGTGTTGATGGTGTGGGGGTCTGGATCTCCCCTGTGGATGCAAAGATGCCTGAGAGAGAGAGAGCCAAGGGACGAGTGGAGTTGAGAGTGCAAGAGGCCTGAGAGACTTTAGGTAAAGTGTTTTAAATGAAGACAACTTGGAATTAGGCTTTGAGGCCTGGCAGACTGAGCCAGAATCACAGAAACTCCTGAAGAAGCCCATGTGGTGTAACCTGTGGAGGATGGTGTCTCCCAGGACCTGGACTCCTCTCTTCTAACCGTCCACTCTGGTATTGATGGGCTTTTGACTGTGGCTGTTATTAATTTAGTCCTTTGAACCTATCTTGATATACATTCACTGATACATCAAGCTCAGACTGTCTGTATGTAGCGTTATTGAGGCTATTGTGTTTGGCAACCGCATGTCTGGGAACCAGCTGGTTCCTGTGGGGGTACTGGTGGGCTAGTATTAGCTAAGCAGGGAGTCACAGGGTTACTTGGGCTGAGATGGGGTTGTTTTAAATGTTTTTAGCCAAGTCTATATTTTTTTGGTGCTAAAATAAAGATTATCTATTGGAAAAAATGTGTGTACTTAAACAGGGTCTTTGCTAAAAGTGTGCAACTGTGTTGTGTTTTGTTGCTTCTTATATCTTCTGGTGTTGCTTTCCTGGGTTGCATCTGGTAACTCACTGCAGTTATTATTGGTGTGCGGTGCAGATAACCTCCTATTTTACTTTATTTGAGACAGAATCGGAAATCTGATGGTGAACTGGGAATAACAGGGGGCTAAACTTGTGGTGATCTGGGAGAGGCCCTTGAGTGGTCAAGAAAACTTCGGTCTCATCTCTGAAAAACTCATTTCTGTGCTGCCTTAAGAAAATCAGTTTGTATTTTTTGAGTGCAATAAAATAAAGGCAGAGTTCTGTTTTTGCCATTTTTATGTCCCTGTTTCTTCTGTGCGTGAGAAACCTGCTTGTCTACCACTACAAAAGCTCAGTTTCCCACAGTGTGTCTCTTGTGTCTCATGTGTGAAGAAAACAAAGACCTTGGCAGTTTTTCACTCAATTAAACACATCACTTCCCTGTAAGTTTCTGATCCAATCTAACAAATGTAATCCACCACCAGAAGACATCAATGGAGGTAGAGTTAGTAGGAGAACACATTTAGAAGCTAAAAGCTAGGGGTTACAGTCAAGGGTACAAGAATATAATATTTCATGTGTGAGTGTGTGTGTATAGTATATATAAATATAATGTGTGTTCATTTTTGTTTCATCTCTGTTACATTCTAAAGTGAAGTGTGAGAAACTCTTCCACCTAACATCCCACTGCCAAGTTAAACTACACAAGCAAACTGAAAAAGTCAAGACCATCAGAAAAGACTCACTCCTGCTACAAATACCAGAAATTATTAATTTAGAGAGCAAATCTTGTTGTGTTGTCCTTGAAGAACAGCAAACACTGATAGAATCTGGGCAAGTTAATGCTGCAGGAGCCAGAATAACAAACTTTCTGTACAAGGACTCTAGGGTTTCCTTTGGATATAGAAGGTGATTGTGTCACAACAAGGGACTATATGTGTTGCATTTGGGTTGAAAACCCCATCCACGGCCATATTGTCCTGGAAATTGTTAGATTAAATATACTCTTTTTCCTATAATGTCCTCTATAGGCAACAACTATAACAAATATGAATGTGGCATTGTTTGGAAAAAATCCTAGGACTTTGACATCTATGCGAACAAAATTGTATGTTTAGGAGTTGAGCTCCTGCAATCACATTTCCCAAACTCCATAACTTTGTGGCCAATGACACATTAAGCTTCATAATGCCGTTGACTATCATTGATCTCCTCCGTTCGTATGGTCTACAGGGAAATCTCTGCCTCTTTGGAAGTGATGGAGATTAGCCATTGAATTGGGGAAACAGACAAGGCAGTTGTAGGAATAACATGGCACAAATAACGGGGTAGCTGTAACACAACAAGTACATCCTATAGATACAATCTGGAAAATGTGTATAGAAAATCCTCATGCTTCTGCCCTAGAGCAGACAACAACTGAAACTAGAGCACATTTGGCTTCAACTGTGAACATCCTGGACGGGATCCTATTAAATCCCCAGCAAACATCAGCAGACAAACACTCATTCAGGCACATGTTTCATCCTCTCTGTTCTCTGTATTTCTAGTATTTTTCTTGCCAACAATGAGAACTGTGCTGAGCCCTGTCTAGTGTAAGTGTCTTTTAAATGAGCTTGTACCCCTTAGTGATATAACATTTGTGCCCTTGGGTAAACTAAATGATCCCTTATATGTTTAGAGCTCAATTGCCCCCATCTGAAGTGTATTTCACCACTGAAAACATAAACATTTTAAACCCTAAAGCCACCTACATCCAATGTTCATGAGTTCCTATTGTTCCCAGGTGGGGTTACTTATCTAGGGCAATTCTGGAGCATAATTGTTAACACAAAATTTCAATTGGATCCAATTCATGGGATTATTATGAAGCTGTATCTAGAATACAGCAGTCTTTGAATTGTAGGTGTCCTTTGTACTCATTTTCTACAAGACGTTAATTACGGTAGGTTTAAGCCATAAACTGCATATAAAATAATGTATGTCACTGTGAAAAACAGAATTTATGTGTGTTGCACAATGGGATTGTGCAAGAGCAAGTAGAATTATTCACTAGTTACCCTATAAAAAACTGGGTTGAAGGCCTCCTATAACAATGAACAGGGAAACAGTTTAGAATGTCTGTTTGCCCCTTTCCACCCCTAGTATAGTTCTGAAAATGATCCTTGTATAAAACACATCAAGAATGATTGGGGGTCTTGTGCTGTAAAGAATGAATTAAGGTCTATTGTACTGTAAAGAAAGGAGTGCCTGCACCTGCAGTAATAAATCAATGGATATATGAATAAATGGAGATCTAGCTTCATAAACTGAATAAACCATGACCAGGGCTCTTTAAACCTTAAATGGTACTTTGTAAAAAGCTGCCACTCACCCCAAACATTTGCACTTGTAAGTGGAAATTGAGTTTTCTTATGATAGCACTTCATTTTGAAGGGTGTGGCTGCTGAACTCTCTTAGAATAGGCACTTGTAGGTCCTTCAGATCTCCCTGAACTTATAAGTCTTAATTGCTAATGACAGCCGGGAGGTCTCTTAGTGTTCTACTGAGCTACTGCTGTACCTGTCCCAATATAGAAATGGCACTTAGGTAGCACTTACCAAACTGTGAAGGAAAATTCCTAATGACTCTCCAATAGGACTCTTGTCTTTGGAGAACACAATGTGATAGTGGAACAGTGCCTTCATTGTAGTGTGTTCTACCTTAGTCCCTATTCTGTTCATTTGTTTTAATTTGGACACATAATAAAGACCAGTCATGGGTTTAGATAATAATACAGACGCTATTTTGCTTGTTTTTTTTGCTTTAAAATAAAGTATACCACCCTTTAAAATAAACTCTTAAAACCGAAATCCTGTAGCATAATGAAAACCTATGTTTACACAACTGAAACACAACATCCAACAGCTTTTGAGAGTTTCATCCAACTGTGTGCAATGTAGCTTGTACTAATCAATCCATAAGCCTCTAGCCAAAGGCATCACTTATTTTCAAAAGGGCTTAGAATGAAAAAGCTCTCATAGAAGAACAGCTATTTTTGTAGAAAAGTCAACATAAATCAAGTGTTGCTCTTTATACATTTCAATAGCAGTTTTCTGCAGTTGGCACGGCGAGTCCCTCTTTTTACCAGCCTTGGATGCTCTGAGACCATTGAGATGTGTGTTACTACTAGTCAAACCTACCAGTCAAGTCAAGCCTACCAGTACTTGAGGTATGATGACCCTATGAAATTAATATGAGGACATAGTTACTCAAGCACACCCTTGCTTTGAACATCAATCTGATGGGACCCCTTCCCCTTCTAAAGAGCTGTCCATGCTCTGTGTTTGGAAAAATAATTAGCAACCTGGATGTGGTGTTTAGGGGAGATTCTTAAATAAATATTTATGTGGTGGTTCTTTAGTAATAATACAGACACAATTTGTATAATTTATAGTAATTACAGTGAAAATGTAACAGCTCAGTTCAGTTATTCCTATTACTTCTATTAAAGATTTTAACTCTGCAAGTCATATATATCTTTATTTTATTAGTTGACAATACATGGAGATTACTGTTGACCAGCCATATTTGTTCCCCAACCTCTACTAGGGAGAGTCAAGGTAAAGTTGCCTATGTGTACATAATCCATGTTATTTCATATGTCTCTAGACACAGAGCTGAGTCAAAAAAGAAACCATTTTTGATGGTCATAATTTTTTTACTGTTATTCTTATACTTTATTCAGTTACTAGGTGCCACTTACTCTTTCCCACAGAGAGGGGTGTAACTACAGAAGATGCAGACCCTGAGGCTGCAGGAGGGCCCAGGAGGTATATAGGCCCCATGAGGCCCTAATTCAGATGCAATTTCAATAAATATTGGTTAAGCAAGTCAACCTCTAGAATAATTTGCTGTAAGGTCCATTAATATATAGTTACGACACTGTCCAACGGGAAGTTGCTCTATTGCTCCCACCTCGTGTTGTAAGTGAAGGCATTGTTTGAAAAACAAAAGAACATTCTCTAAAGTGATAATAATTCTGGCTGGTGGGACCAGCATACTTGATGAAAATGTAGATTACTGGACTGATGAAAGAGTAGAAGACAATGCTTTGTTTCACTTCTCAAATCCCTGGCTTCTAAGAAATCTCTATGCTGAGCTGGATTTCTTTCTTGCTTGGCTGGTTTCCCTGTAAAAATTGAATTTCTATGGTAACAATGTAAATACAGATTTTTGATCCTTTGCATGTACGAATGCTTCTGAAATGGCTTAAGAGTAAAAAATATGTAAATATAAAATATCCAAAATAACGTAATTTATGTTGTTGGATTTACTTTCAGGTCTTCTCTTTCCCCATAAAAATGTAATTAAAACAGTAAATTTAAAAAGGCATGCTAACAGCCAGGCAGTTTCCATATAATACAATTATAAATAGTAAGTCCTGGCCCTGTTACCTATGGAAAGTTTCTCCAATGTTGTGAGTAGTTCCTGCCCATATGTTTTATAATGGGAAGAAGCCCTTAGCTTTTCTTCTTTGGTCTTCACATAGTACCAGGAATGGATGCACTTGGGAGCCTAGGGCATAAATCTCCAGTTTCACACTTGGATGTATAGTATCCTTAGATAACTCATGGAGCAGGGACTCTATACATTTGGTTTATTCCATTATATGATATTATCATTATGGGAAAACAAGATGTATAGTATCCTTAGATAACTCATGGGGCAGGGACTCTATACATTTGGTTTATTCCATTATATGATATTATCATTATGGGAAAAGAAGATGTATAGTATCCTTAGATAACTCATGGAGCAGGGACTCTATACATTTGGTTTATTCCATTTTATGATATTATCATTATGGGAAAACAAGATGTATAGTATCCTTAGATAACTCATGGAGCAGGGACTCTATACATTTGGTTTATTCCATTATATGATATTATCATTATGGGAAAACAAGAGGTTCATTAGGTTGGATTATATTTTCATTTAATAATATTGAATTTACTCCAAAAATCCCTACTTTGCACCCTCCAATAACATTATTTATAGTTACCATTGCTCTAAATATACAGAATAACTTAAAAAATCCACAAACAAAGAATTGGCAATGTTCCATGTGACAAAGCCAAAGTAAAATGTATTTCTCACAACAGCTCGATGCTTGCTATGGTTACGCATGCCAATTTCACACTGGGAAGCAAAGGTTAGAAGCAGAGAGGGGTGGAATGGAATTTGAGCATGAAATTCTGTCTCAAGGGTTTAGCATGGAGTGTTTATAGTTCATCAGCGGGAGATACTGCTGCACCCACACATGAAAGATAAGCAGATAGTGTCACATCGGTCAACCCATGGATATCTATTAGGAAAGTTGTTCCTCCGACTTGAAATTAGTTGCTACTGAGAAACTAGAAACTTTGTAGGAAAAACCAGGTAGAACTGTCATTTATCTTTTACAGTAAATGAGAAATCCAGAGTACTTTATATTTGCATTTCTTTTCTTATCAAGGAAGAGAATGAAGAAAACTTGAGTTTGGAAACAATTCTTTGTTGCTAAGGATAAGAAAGTGCTCATTAAAGGTTCTTTTTGGTGTAATTTTTATTGAAATGCCCTTCTGCTGCAGAGTAAAGTACACAGCAGGTGGGTGAGATTATCAGGTTCTCAGTTTGCTATTATAAAATGGAAACACAGTTAGAAGCTTTCTTAATGAACCTGTGTCAATATTTTGACTGTATTAATGTTTACATAGTTGAATACATTTTATTAAAGGCTTATATAGCATTTATTTACCAAGCTATAGAATGGAGGAAGTACATGTTGTTGTGAATACAGTGCTGCCTGCTTTTCATCAGCTCTGCATTCAGAGGATGTGGGTGATGATGTGTGGTATGTAGGCTTCATAATGTATGTTAGGTAGGTACACAGGCTAGGAACCACCAAGGGCAGCAATGTGCATGAAAACCTAATGTTGCACCTAACTAACCTGCACCTTCAGTTGGGTCTCCACCCATACATGAAGGGAAGAAAGAAGAGACAGCTGATGTTTTCAAATCCAGCAGCAAAATAATGACAGGGATATAATGGTAAAATCTATTTTGTTTGGAAAGCTACCATTTCTACACTGATCATTAGTGTTTGTATTATAAAGAGACATGGTACATTATACTGAGCATTACAGAAAATGTTTAATCATTCACCAGCCATTGTTCCAGTTCCCGGAATCTAACATCCTGACCAAGTGGACCTGTAAAACCCAAAACTAGACCAATGGGGCTTGGATATCAGCACAGCCTGCCCTACAGACCTTGGGGTAAATTTATCAAAGAGTGAAGTTCCGCCACTAGAGTGAAATTCCGAAGCTCTCAATTCATTTCTATGGGATTTTGAATGGTGTGAAGTTTCACCCTTTGATAAATACGCCTTCAAAAATCCCATAGAAATGAATAGAGAGCTGTGGAATTTCCTTCTAGTGGCGGAACTTCACTCTTAACTTCACTCTTTGATGAATCTACCCCTTTGATAAATATACCCCCTTGCATCTTGCCTTTTTAACCACTTTGCCCCTTCAGTCAGGGAGGCTACAAATGCTGTTACGTGTATTTCTCATTGTTCTCTTCGATCTAAAGGTTTCAGCCCAAAAGGAATATATCAAACTCTTGCAGAGAACAGAAAGTAGATAAGATATGAAAATTACAGAAAAAGCTTTGGCACAGCTTCAGACAAAAGTAATGAACTGCATTAATAAGAATTTGTACAGTCTAGTGGTTTGCAATTATTTGCCATGAAACAGTCTTATTATGGAAAAAGTGCGAGCTGAGTATGTAGAAGGTTTCAGGCCTTGCCCCAGTTTTTATCTTTAGTTGGGATGAATATTGATTCGGGCAGAAACCATGGGAGGCCTTTGACCTTCTGCATAGCAAGCAGGGGAGGGTTAATAGTGACTTTGGCCGTCAACATGGACCTGGACAAGTCTTTTTATCTTTTACTAAAATTTGAGCTACTGGTTTAGTAGAAAATGAACCTCATGCCACATTGAATTCTACAGACTGAAAATTAGTTTGACAACCCTTGGACTGGGGGCTGTCCTTGTGAGGAACAATTTTTTTATGTTTTTTTCCCTTTTTATTCTTGATTTATATCTTTTTTACAGCACAGGGGCATGCATCATTACTTGTATGTTTACCTAGTGCCCATTCAGACACGAAATGCATTAGGCTTCTTGTATGTCCTAATAAAGTCTTTTTATCTTTTACTAAAATATATAATATATAATAGCATTGGGTTACACAGTATTATATGAAAGTGATTTCATTTTTCAGAAATGCAATTGTCTGCTTGAAATTCCATATCGTATTTGGGTTGAAGGGAAACAGAAGCTCACATGCAGTTTAACTGGATACTAGAACTGCCTGAGGGAGCTCTGAAAGCTTTCCACTTAAAGTGCCGTGGACTTCCCACATCTGATAGTTTACCTTGTTAAATGATTAATATTACTGTAGATTGTAGATGTCCATAAATGAATCCATGAGTGATCTGGTGTTCACCCAAACTGCACAGGAGGAGAGAATGATACAATATATGGCCAAAAGTATAGGGACTCCTGCCTGTCCAACATCTCATACCCATATTAATATGAAGTTGTCCCTCTCTTTGCTGCTCTAACAGCATCTACTCTGGAAAGGTCCCCATAGATGCTGGAACATCGTTGGTGGGATTTGCTTCCATTCACATTCCAGTTCATCCCAGTTGGGTTGAGGTCAGGGCTCTGTGTAGTTATATAGTTAAGTTGGGTTGAAACAAGACCCCTTCAAATGACAACAAGCTTCCATACATACACACACTCACACCGATCCCTCCATACACTCACATGCATACACACACTCACATAAACTGCACATACCAATCTCTATACTAATTGTACATTTTAGTATCACAATAGCGTATGATAGTTACATAGTTAAAGGAAAAGTAACACTAAAACATGAACGTGTTTTAAATGAAATAAAATACAATATAATGGTACCCTGCACTGGTAAAACTGGTGTGTTTGCTTCAGAAAAACAACTATAGTTTATATAAACAAACTGCTGTGTAGCCATGGGGCAGCCATTCAGGTACAGGACACAGAGTAGATAACAGATAAGTCCTGAAGAATCCCATTCTATGCTACAAAGCGTATATGTTATCTGCTTTATATTCTGTGCCTTTTCTCCTTTTCTTTAAATGGCGGCCCCCATGGCTACACAACAGCTTGTTTACGTAAAATAAAATTGTGTTTCTGAAGCAAACTTGAAGTCAAGTTCTTCCACTGCCACCTCAGGAAACCAATGGATCTCACCAAACTGTTGCCCCAAAGTAGGAATCACAGAATTGTTAAGAATGTCATTGAGTTGGCACCAGTGTCAGCCCTTAAGTCCAAGTCCAATTTTTTTTATATATTTTTTAATGCATGAAATACTATTTGTTAGTGGCACTTTGAGCTTCAGCATTCATTTATATCCTTTATAACTTGGGCCACAGCCTGTATCAATATTCCCTCCCTTGCATTGCTTGGCTCTGCTCTTTGGATTTTGCTGACCTTTTATACCCAGGATAGGTGTGTTTCTTTGTTTCTTTGCTCATACACACAGACAGACAGACACACACAGCTTCATATAATGGACACACAGCAGCACAATTGTAAATGAACCCTGCCGGCCGCACCTCTGTTGACAAAGGGTTGTTTTGGAAGCAGTGCCAGGGTGATAAAGATGTTCTCATTTCAGTTTACAGATCTTGGGGCGTATTCTGCCAGTTATTCGAGAAATATAAAAAAAGAAAATTGTTCATCGAGTCCTTCATTAAAACTTTCTTTCTTATATCATCATAATATTCATTTACAAACTCATCTTAGGTAAAATATGTGAAACTGGAGGGTTCATGATCTAGAACAACAATCTTGTACGCACGTACTTTTATCTCGACATTTTACACATCAGCCAAAGCACGCACACAGCAAAGCTAATGCCGGTTATTGGGTACCATTCAAGAACCTTTGGCAACTTGTAACACTACTGTTAATCTGTAGTAACAAAGACTTGCTGGTCCATGATTCAAAACACTGTAAATGAAAGGATTTGCAGCCTCTTAGTATCCTTGCATTCCATGACACTCTAACTGCTCTAGTAGACCAAGGCTGATTATCACAGGTCAGTAGATATGAGCTTACTATAGGGTGTGACGCATGAGTAAATCTAGGAACTAAGAGTAAATAAATGCTGGATATCTTCTTGCTTCTGCGTGTTACTCCAGTACTTCATTTAGCAGCAGCGATATATTCTTCCCTAACAGTGAGCTAGGATATAACAGAATGCAGAATATTTTATATTTAAACGTATCCTAATTCAATTAATCATAATCTTGAGAAAGTATTCCACAAGTCCATGAGGTGAAGTTTATACTGCCAAGACTTATGTTTGTTCATCACATTGTAACATGATAATGTCATGGGAACAGGTAAAACCTTGTCCTAGTGGGACTCCGCACTGATTGGCTGCCATTCACAGCAAAGAAGAACAGCAAATGGGTTGCAGTGGGGTAACTCTAAAGCTTGCCATAGACATGCAGATTGTATTCTTTGTGAGCTTGTTCGCCTGTTTCTTTCAGTTTAAATATACCGTATACCATTGACCACTGAGATGTTCTGGCCATTAATTGACAGACATCAATTGTACAAAAGTCACGAGCGAGTAATAGAAGTGACAGTCAGCCATTGATATGGTCAGATAGGCAGGGATCTTATCGGTAGCCAATATAAATCTTGTCTAATCAACTAAATTACCCATTTCCAAGGTACAAAAAATTCCAGGACACTCCAAACATGGTTTGAAAATCATACAAATCTTCATTTCACAAGACTGTATCCTTGCTTCTATGGCCAGCTTTACCCTAATACCCAAACCTTTTTGGAGGGCACCTAGTTCCAACGAGGGATGCACTAAATGCCTGAAATGATCTCTGAAAGATATAACCATATGGTTGCTGTGATGTTAATATTTATTACACGAACGTAAGGAATGTAAGGATAGATGGCCCCTGGGCCTATTGCTGTTGGTTGGGAGAGGACCACATCAGTGCTGTCTTCACCCAACTGGATTTTCAACCCTACTTGATCAATATCTGACAATTTTCAGACAGATATCAGTTGGCAGGTCAATGGATAGGCACCATGCACATGTCAACAAACTGCCAAATGGACCTAGACAGCACTTTTGTCAGCCGTGTATGACCAGCTAAACATTTCTGCCAGGAACCCTAGAAGACCAGAGTTGCGGAGGTGCTAAATGCTGTTTTTAGTTAAAGCCCAAGAAGGACAAGGTTTATTGCTTTGTTTTGTTTATTTGATATTTAATGTAATAAAGTGGGGTGGGTGTTGGCAGCTTGCCTTGGGCACTATTGCAATGTGGCCTGGCACTGTTCTACAGTGTAAAATTTTCTCTGCAGATGCCTCCATTGTCTGTAAGGAAGCACCACCATTTCTCCATCATGACTGCTTCTTAACAATATACAAGAGTCTTGGCTATCTGGGCGAACATGCAGATCAGTTGAACAGCAATGCTGAAACCTATTGAGATGTGAATTTGCTGAAATACAATAAAAGGATCATGAGCTGGCAACAATGGATGCAACAAGATCAGACAGAAATAACCACCAGGTCAGCAGACGAAACACAGTTTTATAATGTGAGTCATGTATTATAGACGCTGAATATAATGCAGCTATTGTATATTTTTGGACACCCTGGTTGCACACTATGCTCTTTTCATCTGGTTCAGATAGAATTATCATACAATAAAAGTTAATAATTGAGAGAAATGAATAGAAGTGTTGGATAAAATCAATAGAAGGGAGGCATGCTGGCTTATAAAACAAGTGTGGGATAAAATCAATATAAGGGAGGCATGCTGGGTAATAAAACAAGTGTGGGATAAAATCAATATAAGGGAGGCATGCTGGGTAATAAAACAAGTGTGGGATAAAATCAATATAAGGGAGGCATGCTGGGTAATAAAACAAGTGAGAGTTACAGTCCTCACCCGTTCATGCCACTAAGGGGGTGGGGGAGGGGCTCCAGGAAACATAATCACAATATACTTATCATGTCTGCCTTGGGTGTGCCTCCAATTATCTGGAAATATTTTGAGTGTTTTTGGTGACTAATATTAAACCAGATTGGTATGGACCAATATTTGATTACTATAAAACTTTATTCCTAAATCAGTAAAAGTCCTATTGACATGCACGCCAATACAGACTCATGACCTGACCCAAAGAAATTAGATCTGGCACTCTATTAACAAAAGGAAGACAATACACATTGAGAAGATTAAAAGAGCAATAACTCTGGCCAATAAGCTGACAGCTCTGCCTGTGTACGACCATTAATGTTTGAAAAATTCTAGCGCTAGAACGATGCTCACAGTTGAACTTTTTATTATTTTTTGCCTCTTTGTCATTTGATCATTACACATAATGTTGGATTAATAGTATTGGTTGAATAATGTTCTTTACCTGTGTCAAAAGAATAGCTTCTGAACTTAAAACAATATGTAGGATTCTTATGCCTAAATGTCACAAATGAACATATAAATAGTCTAATAGATTTAGAGCCGTTGCACATTGCCATGCCATGTATGAAAGTGTATGACACTATAAATTTTAAAGAATTAAAGTGATTTTTAAAACATAGAACCTTTTTCCTAGGGCTCCATCAAATCTCCTAAAGATGGACCTGCTCCTTGTTTCTGATGCCAAATGATGAAGTGGGGTTGGCAGCCACAGCCACCTGCTCCCAATTACTTAACAGGATCAAACACACTGGAACTCACAGAGATCCCAAACCAAGATCCAATATCTAGTGGTTCCTGTCAGTCAATAATTTCTCACACATGCCTTTGAGGCAGATTTATTTGACTGAATGTTCCACACATGGAATAATGGTTGTTGGTTTACCTTTGCAGGATCTTGCATTTTAATCTGTATCTCAAGGTACCTCCACATTTGTACCCAATCAGACGCCAACACATAGAGCACATTTGCTATCTAATAAATGTTTGTTTATCTGATAATTCAGGAGAACAAAAGAGAAATCTCACACCAGAAGGCCAATGCCAGTTCTGAGCACAGGGTTTATGCATGGTTGTTTTCTCTTTTCTGTCTAACCAAGCACAACCCAGAGTTAACGATTATCTAGTTTTCTACTACTACTAATTGCCTTCTCCAAACTGACACACCCAGCCAAGCTGAAATTTGTGCCTAGAAGGACAGCATCTGCTTTATCCCATCACAGCACTTCCAGTAGGGAAAGAACACATGCCAATATTCCTTAATAGGCAGTGCACAGAGCATTCTGGCTGATGTACTAGTATAAACCATTTGTCCATTGTATAAACCCTTAGTACTGATGGGAAATAAAGAAGAAATACATAAAAGGCTCTGTATTGTATGCGGCAACTTTGTATGCTTTTTCATTTGTGCATTGGTCTTAGAAGTTTTTTAGCCTACACAAGAGAAGAACCTTGAAGGAGACTAACTAGAGTCCTGAGCCAAAGGAACATATGGTGGGCTCATGCCAGTTTCCAACTACCTTTTTTTGTGTCTAGCATATACCACTTTAACTCTTGTATCATGTAGCATTTAGTTATCAGAGTGAGCCCTAAAAGTTATGGTTTCTAGTAAACCATTTGAGGCAGAGTTTGCTGTTGGACAAAAACTTTACAGAGGTATAGCCATGCATTTAATTTTACAGCAGCTCTCCATATTTATGGCATATAGTATTCATTTTCCTCATACCCTATGATCTTTAGATCATACCTTCTTTGAAGACGATTAGTTAATTTGCCCTTAAGACAGGGTGATAGTTCAAGGACACAGTGCTAGACGAGACATATTGCAAGCTTTGCTAATAATTCCACTACTTTAGTCTACAGCAGAAACTTAAACAGAAAACTATTTTAGTGACCTCCATAACTGTCTAGTGTTTGTCTGTGGCCTGTTTTGAATGTCAGGACTTAATGTTTTCCCTTCTTTGATCCTTTTTCTAAGCTGACTTGGTAGGCCATATTTTGTTAAGCTGAAAGCGTGCTGCTTCCCATTGTGTTGCTCATCAATCAGGAGAGTAGGTTTTACTAATTTTGGGGACACTTCCATTACAGGATAGCCAGGTTGTGTCAGGAGACCTGAACCTGATCATAGATGATGACATAATATATACACTGCAATACCAACGACCGCAATACTGCGCTTGGATTTTTCTTTATCCATTTACCTTCAGTCCTGGCATGTTATAAAATGTTTGTAAAGTGAGGCTTAACTCTTATTGAAAAAATGTAATCACTTGTGTGTCTCCTTCTTCTTGTCTTGGCCACGTATAAGAAAGGTGATAAGTAGAGGATCCCCACTGCTTGGTTTCTCTTCCTTTCTGCTTTTGTTTATGTTGTCAAGAACAAAGATTTTTTTTTTGCAGTAACAGCAAAGTCTTCTGACCACTTATGGGAACAGGTTTTTCCTCTCCACTACCTAAAAGCAGTTTAAAAAGTACAAATACATTCTTTAAAAAATGCAAGACTTGAGGCAACAGAAAAACCCAATTGAGAAAGGAGATAATTGCTTGTGTCTTAGAGAGACAAAGCAGTGAACCCCAAGTGGCATGTCAGCTGCCATTCTATAATCAATATGTCAATCACCATCAGAGCACAAGGGAGTTATTTCCTACCTTTTGGTTAAACAAAACTTCACAGCAAGAAAGCAGCTTATAGGTTAGTGTACAGTGCCAGAACAATACCTCGCCCCAACTGATATCTTGGCATAGTTCAGGTTGGTTTGAGAATTATGTTGGGTGGGGATCCAACAGCAATACTTTTTGTGATCAGGTATTGTTATTTTCTGTGCTAATGTATAGAATACCTCTGCCCAAGGGAATGGCTGCACTCCAGCCCTGTCCTTACTACCAGTTACCACAACTACCAGTTTTGTATGGGGCAGGAGTGGGGATGACTATGTACCACCCACCCTTTGGAACACAGGCAGTGTTGTATTCATGGGACGACTACACGACTCCTGAACCGAACACAGCAATCTGAAGCATACCAGGGACAGAGAAAAGCAGTGGGCAAAGTACAAAAAATAATATGATTGCGTCCTTCCCTGATCCCTAAAATTTCATGAATGAGGACTGTACCATTACTGAAGTTGCAGGGAATCTATCTTGCTTTTCTATATCTCCCCTCCCACTATAAATATCATTTGGGATGATAGGATTTCAGAGATGTATGCTACGACTTTGGAATCCTAGAGATTCCAACAGGTAGAGGTGAATAGTGCCATCTTCAGTGGTGTAACTTGATATCACTGGGCCCCACAACAAAATCTTTTTCAGGCCCCCAAAATAGCTAGAGGTTGACCTGTTTTGTCAATATTTATTGAAATTGCATATGAATTAGGGTTTCATGGGCCCCTATATCTCCTTTGCCCCCTTGCAGTCTCAGGTTCTGCTTCCTCTGTAGTTACACCCCTGGCCAAGTTCTAATAAATCTCCCTGAGTTCAGGATCTAAGGCCCTTACATTCCTATTGTAATGGAGCAGGATCAGTTTATGGTTTTAACAGGAAAGGATTTTTCCCCTAACTGAGGTCTCCTCCTAGGGACAGATAAGCAAACTGCAAGACTGCAAGACTGCTCAGATTGCTTTTTTTATAAAAGCAATGTCTGGGATTAGTTTCTAAAAGCCTACTTTTGGCACCAGCTTTACAAACATTGCCATAAAAAAATAAAATAAAATGAATATATATATATATATATATATATATAAATGTAGACACTGAGCAGCCAACTGTTAAACTCAACTAAAACCTGATTATCCAGCCTAATAATTGATAATTAATGTAGCCATGGCCAGGTGGCAAACAATAAGGGAAACAAGGGAAATAAATGGAATGAGGGAAATAAATGGAATGTGGGAAATAAAAGGAATAAGCTCTACAGACAAACGTTAGCTCATAGTAAGGCCTGGATTTATCATACTGCAACCCCTTTGCTACTTGGATCTTATTCTCATGTACCCTAAGATCAACCAGATCTTTCTACAGAAGACATTTCATGATTTTCTTACTAGAAAAATGATCAAATCTTTTAGTCCTTATTGTGCTGCTGGATTTCTTGTTTAAAGCATGTTACCATTTGCCAGGGAATTCTTAATCCAGAATTGACTAAAATGTAAGCCAGACATGTAGTATCTGTGGCTTCAGTAAAATGGGACCTCTGTGGCTCAGGTCTCAGCTTTGTCAGTTGGGGTTCCTGGCAGTTTTTTGCTTGCTACTTCTTCATTTACTTTAATTTATTGCACAAATATTCTTGAAATCTAAAAAATGTTAAAATTTTCTTGGACAGAATTGAGAGCATGGTTATCATAGGATAAGCCACTAGAGAGCAGAGCTTACACATGTTCTCACTGTTGCATACATTCTGCAGAGATATAAACACTGACTAGGGGTAGGCAGAAGGCTTTAACAGGTACCTGCACAGTAACCCCAATCTGTGGGTTCTGGCAAATGCCAGAAGGGCTGCTATAAGGTCCCATAGTCAGTATTTAGCAGGCTGGTGTGGGGCTGTTTGGGCCTCTATGTGGGCTGATAGGGCCTCTGTGTACCTGAAATGCCAGAGCCTATCTTAATTCTCAGTCCGGACCTGCCCCCCCCCCGCCCCCATTGTTGCACGCTAGGCAGATGCCTCTTCTGTCTACCACTAGTTACCTTAGTGAATACAAACTAAGGTATTATAGGAAATAGACCATATGTATAAATGGATTGTATATATCCCTGTGTGAATTTGCCTTGAATTTGAACCCTCCTCATATATTTACTGTCAGTCTTTTTATTGACTGGCTATGGTCAATTTCATTTTTGCATAGGATGTCACAAAACCTGAAGTGTTCCCTGCTTTACCAGAATGTATTCAGAAGGCCTGAGTATATTCCAACAGTCACCATAAACCAGACCATGCACATACCAACATTCTTCTTTCCACATTATGTACTATGGATATCGGTCAGGTTTGAAAATATCATCTGCTGATGCCCTAAGTTGGCCAAGACATGGTACGTTGTTTAATGTGGAAGTGATGGAAGTGGAAGCTACAGCCCTGATTCACTCCCTGTTATTTTCATAATTTTCGCTCCTGTACGAACGACTGGAACTATAGGAGAGAAATCATACTGTCTGTGGCCCCTATGTATGCCATCCAGTCTACCCATAGGCCAATAGGGCAGAAGCTAAACCAGCTGGCCTATGTATGGCCACCGTCACACAAGTCCCTTGGCATTGATTTATATGATGATTTCCTTTTGACATTGTGTGGTTACTTTACTCAGTGGTCTTTTGCAACACGAAATTATCAACCAACAGAGGAAAGTGCAAAAAAGCAGGAACCAATCTTCATGGACCTTGCTCCCTTGGATTTACACATTTGGCATGGTTACAAGGTACAGTAAAGTGCACCTTGGATTATTGCCACTGTTTTTAATTGATCTAAAAGTAACACATTTTTATTACTTAGGCCAGAATCTCTGTAAAGGGAAAGTTAAGGGATCAAACTAATGAAGAATATTATCGCAATTGAATCAGAGTTTGAGTAAATTCCTGTGGGTCTATTGGTCCATTAATAACAAATTTAATAATAATAGCATTAGCAACAGATTGCATGAAAAGTATATGCCATAGCTTTATTAAAGATGTTAGGGACAGAGGTTACAGTTGTGTGACCAACAGAAAATGATTTAAGATATTGATGTACTTTGTAATCTGCAACTGATTAAGGATTTAAAAGGTTCCAATTAATGTTACATCAAAAAAAGGCAATTTAAAAAATGTATTGCAGCATACTGCGGACAGGAAAAAATTTACGTGTTTTGGGAACATATCCCTTAATCATAGGCTTCTGTGCCCGGAGTTATTGTAGATTAAAATATAGAAGAGGAAGAGAAATTCAGGCTTCTCTGAGACAAGAAGGTTTTGCCCAAAACAGAATAGAAAGAAGGGTAGGTCATCTTATTCATTGTTTGTATCCAGAGTGATGATATTGGTCACGGGAGGAGATCACTTTCCCATCGCTGTCCTCAACCCGTGTTCTGACATAATAAGAGGAACCCCCTGAAAAAAATAGATTGAAAGAAGGTTTGAACAGAGGACCATGGCCAAGCCCATCCAATAAGTGTGCTGACCTCTTCAGCTGAAAGACATGGCTCACAGTGTTCTTGTGCCCCACTTTTACCTTGATCCAATCAAAAGTATAAATTACACAAGATATGGACTGAACTTGCTTTTTGTTCAGTGATGTAATCACAAACAACTCAAATCAAGAAGCATTGATCTGTCCTGTCACCAACTGAAATAAATGAGAGGCCTGTACATATTGCCAGGACTAAAATAACATTTGTTGTTTTTGCCTTTACCTTGTTTATCTGATTGGGAACCGGAGGAGAAAGTTGTGTCATATGAACTTTTGGGGTATCTGCAAAAACAATACAAAGAAACTCACTTGTATGACAAAAACCCAAGCAACAAACTTATTAAGATGCCTTCACAGAAGGTCTTGGTTAACTAATTTTTCTTGTTTTAAGGACTTTAGAAATGTACTTTGTTCTGTACAAATGTCAGGCTCTGCCCATATTAGTTGCCTTACATGTCATACTTTTCTATAGGTTTAACCAAGGCCATTTTGAGAATAATTTCCTAGATGTAATACAATGCCCTCCTTGCTTAATAGCAATATGTAGGGGCATTTATGTACTGTGACCACAAAAATGGGTGGAATCCATTGTTCCATATGCCTTCTTCTAACAGATTTGCCTAAAACTACATAAACAGATAATGGTGATTCCCTTACTGTGTTCCTTGGCCATCCAGAAGGTTTCGGTAAGTGTTAATCTCCTGCTCTAGACGAGTCTTGATGTCCAGGAGAACCTTGTATTCATGGTTCTGGTTCTCCATCTCACAACGGAGATTAGCCAGCTCTGCTTCCACATTCTGGATTAATCCCTGTAGCTGGGAGAGCTGAAGACAGTAGCGTCCTTCTGTTTCAGCCAGAGAGGCTTCTAGGGCTGCTTTCTGAAATGTCAAGATGGACAAAGCATTGATGACTATCAATACAACACACCACCTTTGTTTGTTAGAGATACGTAGGGATATAAACATAAGGCAGCTAGGAAAAGAGTGCATAAAAAGAAATACACTAGACAGAGGTCCCATACCGTACTGAGGTGGGCCTGTAGGTCAATTTCAAGGTTCTGGAGAGTGCGTCTTAATTCAGTAACCTGAGTGTTCGTTGTATGGATATCTTGAGAGCTGCTAGACACATTTTTGCGCAGCTCTGCAGTCTGGAAAATATATAAAACCGGTTATAGTCCAGTGCTATAATGAGCCTTTGTGAATTCATCATCACAGGAACAAGTACACTGAGCCTCAGTCTTTACTTCTGTGTTTAGTTATACATGAAATTATTGTTCTTCAACATTTCCCATTTAGTGCGTCAGTAATGAAACTAAACCTATTATGTCTGCGGAAACATTTTAAAAGGCAAAATAAAAAATCACTTGAAGGTAGGTATTTATTTGTGTAGTGGTCATGTCATATTATTTACATACTCACCCTCTCTTGATACCAAATTTCAATGTCTTTCTGGTTTTTGAGCATAATTTGCTCATATTCATGTCTGAGATCACCCAAAACTTTCTGCAAGTCAATTCCTGGGGCGGCTTTCATGTCTACAGTGACATCACCCACAAGTTGTACTTTCAGTGACTTCATCTCCTGTAAGCAGTCAATAATGAGAATTATGGAATAAAAATTCAGCTTTGTTCATGTACAAATTTGGGTTATTTATGTAAAATAATGTTAGGCTCCACCACTATACATTTTATCTAAATGCTTCTTTCTTTGCATTCACTCTCTTGTGGATTCACACATGTTTAACAAAAAGATCCTTACCCAACATCAGTAGTTTCTAAATTGTGGGGCCAAAGCAAAGGTTTGGTTGCCCTTGTCTGGACATCACTCAGAACAGGATACCGTTACCTTTAATATTATGTTATGAGCCAAGTGAACCTAAACGAAGTTTGCACTGCTGGGTGAATCCTAAACCTGAGATGTGTGGTAACTTCTGATTAAAAGTAAAGATTCCAATTATAGCAAGTGTACCTCCTCATGGTTTTTCTTTAGAGCAGCTAACTCTTCTTTCAAGTTCTCCAGCTGGGATTCCAAATCACTTCGGTTTAGAGTCAGATCATCCAAAAGCCTCTTCAGGCCATTAATATCTGATTCAACTGTCTGGCGCAGAATCAACTCATTCTCATACCTTCAAATAAATCATAACAACCTTAATTCCCATTTTATATAGATATTCTCTGTGATTTAATGACATCAGCTATAGGATAATCACTGTTGGGTCAGATGCTGCAAATAGTTAGCAATTGCCTTGCTCATAACCACTCACTTCATTCTGAAGTCATCTGCTGCTAATTTGGCATTATCGATCTGTAGGATAATACGCCCATTATCCATAGTGGCTGCCAAGATCTAAAAGTGAAAAATAAAACAGATATCAGAATGAACACCCACTGTCTTCATAGTCCAGCTGCTTCCATTCTTGCTCTGATTCTTTGTCATATGTGTGGCTATAGCATTGAAGGGGGCAGGTTTAATTACACACCAAAAGCCTGTAACCAATAAACACATTCAAACATTCACAAGGCTCGTGCAAGTAGCCAATGAGAACACTGGTAGTTATTATCACTCTAAAGCAAGGGGTCATCAGTATCACCATTATTATTATCATGTATTATTTGGGTTCACTTACCATATTGTTTAAGTGAAAAAGTCCCTCACCTTTTTCTGAAGGTCTTCAATGGTTTTGTAGTAGGAACTATAGTCTTTGTCTTGGACTGGGCTTGGGCCATGACTGTCATACCAGTTACGGATCTTCTTCTCAAGATCAGTGTTAGCTTCTTCTAATGCTTTCACTTTGTTTAAGTATGTGGCCAGACGATCATTCAGATTTTGCATGGTTGTTTTTTCGTTAAGTGACAGCAGTCCTGAATCATCTCCAAACCCAAAGCCAACTCTGTGGCCACCACCAGCTGCAATGTAGCCAGAACCAAATCCAAATCCACTCCCATATCCAGATCCTCCACCAAAGCCAGATTCACCACCATACCCAAATCCAGCACCAGAATCAAAGCATACCCCACCAGCAGATCCACCTGCAAAGCCTACGCCTCTGCTTCCACCATGTCCACCATACCCACTCCTTAAGCTTCCAGCATAGTGAACAGCATGAGCTCCACCACTATACATGCCACCTGCTCTACCACAGCTATTTCCACTTGAAGAAACACCAGAAGATTCAAAAACAGAAGACCTTTTGCCTGTGGCTGACCCTTGTCTAATGCTCATGGTGAAAGCTGGAAAAGAAAAGCTTGAAACCTCCCAAGAACCAAATGAATAAGAAACAGGGCCACAGAACTATTGGTTTATAGCTCCTTTTATATCTAAAATACATTGGGTGTCACCATTTAATGTATGTTCAATTATCTCTGCCAACTTTCTGTTAGCAAGTTTTTCTTTTTTACAAGATGATGGACACTCATTATGAGCAATACACCTGGGTGTTGCACATATTTCCAAATGATCTATAATCTACGAAACAATTCATTTAGCATGCATCATGCAGTAATTACCAAGTATAAGATAATGTTTAGCAAAATTGCTAATGTCCACATGTTTAATAAAGTATGTACATAGAAAAAAACACAATGCAATGTATTGTATTTATATATGTATATTTTTCAGATGCCTTCATCCTTTTCTATAATTACTGGGGGGTGCTTGCAGTTGTGGGGGCTCCTTTCCGTAGTGTTTATGAATAATTGAGGTTTATGAATAATAACTGTGGTAAATGAATGCAAGTATTAATTTAATATTAAATGAGAGCAACATTAAGCACAATAATTAACAGTAAAGAAGTGACAGAAGGTAGAGCAAAAGGGCAGTATGAAATTAAAGGTGTTAAGAAGAGCAGTTTTGGTAGTGGGACCTACAAATTTTTATGGATCTTCTAGAAGCATCTCCTTGTTACATTATTACAGTGACAGGGGCCAATGCCCTAAGGAAACCCCATACCATTGACAACCCACCATCCTCCAACCTCAGCATCCCCCTGGCCTCTCTTACCTGTGATTAAGGTAGGGTTGGGGTTTACATACTGTACAGAATCGGACTATAGTAATGTTCCAAGACAAAGTTTGGATGCAGCTCACTAAAAAGTGGGAATAGATGTGGGAATGCCATTTTTATGTACTTCAGAACCTCATCATAACAGATGTGTAACTTAGACAGGGTTAGTGGATTGTCCATATCAGGACTTTGGCTTGCATGTAGATATCAGGGTAGTATTTGCTTGGGGTAGTCTCTGGGACAATAATTGGCCCCATCACCCAGCAACACGAGGCCATACTGATCCCAGACTTTATTTCTGATTAAATGTACCAATTATTCTGTATATCCTTCCCACTGCACAGAGGGTGGGGAAAGTCATGAACATGACTTATACAAGTCACATGAACATGTATAAGGTTGCATCTCTGTCACTTTTTGATTCATCCAATACGCCATGTCTGGGGTAGGTGAAATGATGAGTGAACAGATGCTTAATAGGACATTTTTTAAACATTTATACTTTCTGTTAACCCAAGTGTCCATGAACTAAGGTGGGTAGAAGTTTGACTTGAGATTTATATACAGGGCCCAATAAGGAGAAGGTGGCACTTGACTTGAGGACTTCATTGATAGAGGGTGGGATGAACGTTGTTTTTCTTGAGTTGTTATAATTTGCTGGAAGGATTTTCATGCTGGTAATACTATTGTCTGTTGTAGTATGTGAGCAGAGATGCATACTGGGTTGTCCATCAACTTCAAATATCTCATTAAATACAGAATGGCCCAGTAAGCCATACAACTCAAGTATTAAATATGTTCTTCCAGCCTTCACAGAAGATGAGGGTCAGGTGAGGTGCTTTGGAGCAACATGGATTTATGAAGTAAAGTGTTTTGTAGAATCATCAGGTGTTTTGTAAAAAAGTTTGGAAGAAATTGGATTTTTTTCTTCAATAATTAAAATTACAGGTTTCTTAATCTTATTTTAATAGACAATATCTTCTTATCAACACCTGGCTGAGGGAAGGCAATAAAAATAAGAAACTACAGTAATATAATATAATTAGAGAGATTCTGCTAGCTTTAATCAACTAAACACCAACTAAAGGAGCTCAGCACATTAATGTTCAAAGTCTCTGCTGTCTTTAATCAACACCGGCATCTGTGTACCTGGGATGTATCTACTTGCACAGAAGAACTGGGAAAAAAACAACAAAAACACAATATTAAAAGTGGTTTATTTGTGCTTTAATTAGACTAAATTAGAGGGAGAGGTAAGAACTCGGATCTGTTTTATTGGCGTCTACATTATTTGCAAGGGGGACAGCCAAATAGCTGCGAGAATTCACCTTAGTACAACATTTATCCCATAAAATATTGGTGATGCCTCATGTTTTCTACCCTGCAAAGTAATTATGACATAAACTTGAGTCTAAACTTGCAAAAAAACCCTATAAAATTGAAATACAAAATGAATAACATGCTGAGGCAAAGTGAAAAAAAATTAGGATCTGTTTTTGAACAAAATGATATAAAAATTTATGAAATCCATGACTATGTTCTTGGTCTCAGCTATTTGTCAGTGCAATGCTGGAGTTGTAAGTGCGAAAAATTGAAAAAGATAATGAAAAACCTGGTCAATATACACCCAACAACACATTGCTGAACATCAGCACAGTAAATAGGAAATATGTTCTGCCTGTTCTTTCCATTTCATACATTTCTGCTATGTTATAACACTAAAAGGACGTGTTTTCTTTTTCCCAAACCCCCTGTAAACAATCTAATGAGCCCTGTATAAACAAACCCCTACACTAAACCCTTTGCTGGACTTTGAGATAATTAAACATAGAGTTTATTTATGGATTAATATGTTTCCTTTCCACATTATACTCCTCAAAAAGGAAATGGGAACAGGAAGTTACAAAGTAAAAGAGAACCCCTTTTTTTCAAATGCATCAATTAATAGTGCTGCTATTGTGCTGACATGGAGCGAGATATATTGTCAGTTTCCCAGGTGCCCCAGTCATGTGACTTGTGCTCTGTTAAACTTCGGTCACTCTTTACTACTGCATTAAAAGTTGGAATGATATCACCCCCGTCCCAGCAGCCCATCAGCAGAACAATGGGAAGGTAACCAGATAATAGGGTTAGGGTTAGTAATAGGAACAGCACTCAAAAGTAAAAATCCATGTCCCACTGCGACACCTTCAGTTACACTGAGTAGGAGAAACAATAACTTGCCAGAAAGCAGTTCCCTCCTAAAGTGCTGGATCTTTCTGAAAGAACATGACCAGGCTAAAAATTAAAAATTCTAAAATACACTTGTTGGGTTATAAATTACATTTTATATGGTAGAGTGAATTATTTGCAGTGAAAACAGTGTCATTTGGAAATAAAAACTACACCATCAAAATCATGACAGAATCCCTTTAAGTTCAAGAAATGTGCCCAACTTGCCATAATGCATGGCACAAGGTTGGGGCGGGGCTAGTTATTTCTCTAGTGCATATTACAAATGAGTAAGACCATATATACAGTCACCAAATCTCATCACCCTAGTGGACACAATGTAGTTGAACTTTTTGATGTCACAACATAACTGCTGCTGTACAAGTAACACCACATATTATTATTATATATTATACAGACACTCAGTATATTATACAAGGAACCTTGGCATCAACATAGACAGTTATTGTTTAGTTATTCAAAAAGCAATAATAGGAAATTATCTGAGCTCATCCTGGAACACTTAACCAATTCAAGTACTGCCTGAGGGACACAAGGGTAATTATTTTAATTATTTGTTCACTCTCTTTCGGTACATGAAATAGTTATGATACATCCCTCTAGGTTTTCTACTGCAACCCAGACTGGAGTCTGATTAAGTGGCAGTGCTCGTCGCAAGCTTATGCAAGAAGCAAACTCACACTTTATGTTCACTTTAGGGGACATTTATTTTGATCCTGGGCAGAGGGGCAAGATCAGTAGGATCCACCCCTTGGTGCTCATGCAGAGAGCAATTCTGTCCTGTGTTCTAGATGATGATTCCATCGTGAGTTGTTGAGTTCAGTAAAAAGAAGTGCGGGAGGTTTCACATTTTGCTTAAAACCCTAAACAGTAGCTTCAATTGTTAATCAGAATGTGTCAATATTGGTTGAGCTCTTTTGGAGAAAAAAAAAAACTGCAGCTAATTACACAAACATCCAGTGAAAAGTTATTTGAAGTGCGTTTTGTTGATTGAAAAAGCAAGTGTAATTTTTGTTACACACGTGTCACTTCCAGTGGTGGCTTTAGGTATAAGCAAGAGGGAAAAGACACAGCCTTTACTAGTCTTCTGCATGCAAACAAAGATCTATGGGGGGAAATTCACTAAAGCGCGAAGCGGCAAACGATATCGCTAATTCGCCAGTGTGACGTCATTTCGTAACTTTGCAAATTTACTAAAGCTCCCTGGCGTAACTTCGCTAGCAAGGTAGACAGACTCTAGTGCATTTTTTAAGGGTGATAGCCTGAAAAAGATTGTCAATTGTTTTTGGGGGGTACCATCCTTCCCCCCTACATTTCCTAACATATGGCACCTAAACTATATAGTGGGGACATGTAGGGCAACTTTATTTCATTTTAGAACGGTTTCCCAGGCTTGTGTAATATTTTGTACTTTATGCTGTATTTACGTCCATTGGATTTGAACTTGGTGCCGTATGCAAATTAGGCTTTGCTAGTGTATTTCCCTTTGCCTGATGAATTAACGCTAGCGCAACTCTGCTACCATTCACCTCCCTGAGCGCAACTTCGGCTTTTAGTGAATTTGAGCAGCCCTGGCAAAACTACGCCTGGCGAAGTGTGCCGAAGCCATCAGTCCTCTATTTTGTTTATTTTTAGTTGTTAAGTGGTCAGATCAGTTGCACGTCCATTGTACTTCACTTCTATTTTACTTAGCCTTGGGCTGCTCCCACAACCCCTTTGTATGTGTGTACTTTATTTATAGTTATTCTGCAGACAGAATAGCCAAATGTTGGTTGTAGCACCCCTACACCCATCCTTTAATGGTGGTCTTATGCCTTTAATAATGGGAGTTGCTCTTGGAATTCTTGCCACTACCAAAGCTTCAATGGTGGAGGACAGGCTTTGAGACCTCAGCTTTGGTCAGGAAACACTTTTTTCCATGAAAAATATGATCAGAGGTAAATAGGATCAAGCAGAATTATGTGGGGGTTTATATTGAGGAGGTACATTTGTTTGGTAATTTTATAGTCATTACATTGTAACTAAAAATACCAAAATATGAAAACTTATGAAAAGCACCTATTTTATCTAAAACCTACAAACGGAATATTCTTTTACACTATTTAAAAAAGCTTTACATCCAACTAATATGTCATTTTTGTACTTTTCCCTGATTCCAACATGTTGCACCACTGGGGCCCTCTAGATGCATTCCTTAGGGAGTTCTATATACTTAAATACACCAGTAAACCCTCAACGTAATGATGCTCTGAGTACTCTGTGAAAAGAAACACAGTATTTCTTTCCTTCTATTGTGTCACATGGGCTTCTGTATCAGACTTACTGTTTTCAGCTTAAACTTCCAGGGCTAGGGCTTGAGCATGCTCAGTTTGCTCCTCTCTCCCCCTCCCTGCTGTAAACTGAGTCCAGAGCTATGAGTGAACAGGGAGAGACTCAGACAGGAAGTGATGTCACACCAAGCTAATATGGTAGTTTCTATCTTAAACAGAGAGAGCTTCTAGAGTTGTTTACTCGGTATGTTAAAGCATTCTGCAGAATAATAATATTGTTATAGCTTGCACTATTGTGGCTAGTCTATTGTCAATATCCTGCTTTGGTAGCTTTCCTTCTCCTTTAAACCAGCCCTAAGGAATAAACAACCAATTTTATCCCACAAATCTATTTTGTAAGAAGAGTGAAATGACTCAAACAGCAAACATGAAATGCATGAAAAAGTTCAAAACTTTATTAAAAAGCAAGACACTGTATGTGACCCCAAGGTGCAGAAAAAAAACATTATTTCAAGCTGAGAAAATATGGGTGGAAAACAGAATAACCCCAAATATTTTCTATATACCATCATTTTTCATGTTCTGTTGAACATTAAGCTGTAGTGATTTCTTTGAGTCAGAGAAAGCCTGGGTTTTCGGGCAACATTCAGTATTGTATCTTTTTAACATCTTCACGAGAAGAGATAACTTGGCCGTTAATGCTTTCCTGTAAGATGGTACGAACTTGACGAGTTGTTCTGGAGCCTATGAAGAAAGATGAGATTAAGAGATTGTGACATTGCTGAGATGTAAAGTTGCTATACCTAATAGGACACTTTCAAGTCTGTAACCATCCCCATCAAACCTCTGATAAACTATTAAATCAATCATGAGACCACACAGGTATAACAAGAGTGTCAGAAGACCCTGGAGGTGCCGGGGGTGGAACAACATGGATACAGAAGGGCCACTAAGGACCATGACTGATGCACAGTTGCAATATAGGAGAAACAGCTCATGTTCCTCCAGGCTTGGGGGGTCCTCAAAAGTCAAATGATAATGAATGCAACAAGTGGACTTACCATCCTTTTGGGATAAGCTGAGGGGGGAAAACAACATTAGAATGATTAGAATGAAGTTTTAGGCAAAATGTTTTATGACAAAAATAATCACTTTCTTTTCTTTATTTCTAAATTGAAGTGGATTCATACAAACAACCACTAGAAACTGCATTGGCGCAATGTAAAATTAATTTTATATGCTCTAAGAATAGGTTCAAGTAAGACGCTTCTGCCACTAGATATATTTGATCATGATATTCATGATACAAAATTCTTTGATGATCACTTGTTGAAATTTGTTTTTTTTTAGTGATTAGACAGTATTTTATAATACATTAGTTCTCTATCACTATGATATTTTTGGAACTTACTGAGCATCTTCTCCTTCCAGCAGGCGTCTGTAGGTGGCAATTTCCTGCTCTAGACGAGTTTTCACATCCATGAGAATTTTATATTCGTGACTCTGACGTTCCATGTCTGACCGCATGTCTGCAAGCTGCGCTTCTACATTACTGATCAGGTCTTGGATCTGTGAAAGCTGCACGCAATAACGACCTTCTGTTTCTGCTAAGGAGCCCTCCAATGCCGATTTCTACAGTAAAAAAGAGAATTGGTCATGGGTGGATATGGTAGAAAAACAGAAGCACTTTTGTTCTTCTCAAAGGAGACTATGCAAAATTACTGGCAGATTGGAGTTTATGTTTTTAGTTTTCCTAAAAATCACTGTACCATTGTGCGAGAGCTCACCATATTTAGTTGTGTTTGAAGCTCTATCTCTAAGCTCTGCAAAGTACGTTTCAGG
>CM044448.1:891744-908849 GCA_024363595.1 Xenopus borealis | reverse complement strand
CCCCCCCCCCCCAAGATAAAGTCTTGTTTCCTACAACAAAAAGCTGAATTTCTCTTGTGGTGCAAATAAAAGGCAAGGGAGAAGTCATGTAAGAGCTGAGGCCGCACTTCAGTCTGGGTGTGGGAGATAAACCTGGATCTGGTTACGTTTACTGTTCCTAATGAAAGGCACAATTACAATTCTAAATACTAATAAATCTACTTAGGAATCTCCATATGCAATGTTTATGGTATTACTGAATATCTATGGCTAATTTATGATAATCCCTTAATTGCTGTGTACTGGCTGTGATTAAATATCAGTCTGAACATGGCTGAAGGCTACCGGAACATTAGAACCATCTTCTCCTTTAGATCTGAGGAGCTTGCGGTGCATTTACCTATGGCATTGACATTGGGGGTATATTAGTATATATGGAGGTCGCAAGGTTCGGAGTGATATTTGTTGCATTTTCTAATGCAAAAAGGGTCCACTGTTGAAGAAATGTTAGATTTTAGTTTACTTTCCCAAGTATAACGATGCAATATCAGAGCACCTTGGGACCCCCTGAGACCTGTTGGCACTGTAAAAGCTTAATAGGGATAAGAAAGAAGAGAATAAAGGCCATTCATTTCAAAGGTTCAACATCACCTGCAAAATTACAATGACATTTACACGTCTGCTTGTATTACTGTTATGTAGGTTTACATCCCTCTGCAGAAAAAGTGTCAATTCCCATAGGTCTCATCCCACTGATTATTATTCCTGGTACTTAGTAGCATCAGTACTGCACATGCTCTGCAGCATAAAAAGACACTCCAAGAGCAAAGAGTGCAAATTATCAGCCAAATCATTGGTATGGTCTCTCCCTTTATCACCTAAATTGGATTATCTCTGTCAACTGATTTTTTAATAAGCCACATGCTGCCAAAGGAATCATCTGGAGCTGTGACTAATTGTTTCTTAATTTGTTTTTTGTTAATATAATCCTTTTACAAACTTTTATTCCTTTAAAGGGGAAATAAAACTAGTGAACAAGGGAAAAAAGGAACTCGGAAACAGAATGCAAAAGTATCCCATGGCCTCCTATTTACAGCACCCCTTAAACACCATAATATCCAAATGGAACACCTCATTTAATGGTATGCCTTGTCTGAGGCAGATTCTTAAATTCATATAATACAGATTGCATGTATTTCCAGTAAACATGTTTTAATTCCATGCACTTTCCCAAGCTCATAAAGTTTCACTGGTCTGGTCTTCTCCTATTCACGTTGAACCATCTCACTGGCTTCTTTGTGATATAGTGTTGACAATAATCACTAACTGCATCCCATACAATCAGAGAAGCCTCCAGTATAATGCTGGCCATAAGTAGTAACAATTATGATCTTTCTCAGAAAAGATGTTTCCAAGAAAGATCATTTGTTTCAACACACACATTAGAGCTGAATGGTCAGATATACATATAGAAACAATAGAATTCTACCTGTATCTGATGATTCAGCACTTCCATTCTCAGTATTCTCTATATTTTGTTCAGATAGTTTCAATGACTAATATACATTCACCCAAACTGCCGGCTTGCCTTAAAATGAACTTTTTATATGATGGAGACCAGTGATCCTCAACCAGTGGCTCATGAGTAAAATATTGCTCACCATCTCCATTGATGTTGCTCTCAGTGGCCTCAAAGGATGAGCTCTTTTTTTAAATTCCTGGCTTGGAGAACAGTTTTGAAAGCATAAATATATGTTTACTCTTTACAGACCCTCCTGCAGTCTAGAAGTCCACACAGGGCACCCAAAATTGCCAAAGACAGTTTGAGTTTGGCATGCCAATGAACTTTGCTCATGATTGTGTGGCTCCTCAGAAATTCTACCTAAGAGTGTGGCTCACTAGTATGAAAGGTTGGAGACCCCCGAAAAAGGGGAAATAGTTCACACGTCACAAAATGAACACCACTGGTGATAAAAACAATTTAACTGGTCTCCAGGCATGACACCCACTGCTTTGAGACAGTCTGGGAAATGGTGTCTTAAAGTGCTTTCACTTCAAACCACATACTAATGATGTTCTTTAGGTTTATCTCAAACAGTTTTACTTCAGTGTGAATCTGTATCTAGGTGTGTCCTGGAACACATTATTGTGGCATTTTGCCTGGAAATCCATATATGTTTAACATGTCTGTCTTTGACTAATTGTCCTATTATGCTCGTCATGTCTGCCTCTCCCTGTGGAATGAACCGCCTGGAGGATCTCTCCGTGCTTGAAACAAAGGCTTTGGTGCTGAGTACCTTCTCTAAATTCAAGTGTCTATAGCCTATCACAATTTAAGAGCTTAATGGACCCATAGGAAGAGTTATTTGGAAATGGGAAGATGAACAAAAGGATAAAGGTCTGAAAACACCTAGAAATTCTGTTAATCTGTTCCTGGTGTTCCCAGAAAATGTATAAATGTATAAATCACAGTGGAATTTTTTACACTCTGATAAATGTGTATAGACCTGTTAAGATCCAAGGTAACTACATGGGAAGGTAAGGACTTGAGAGGTGCTGGTGGAGACCAAATATTTAGAAAATATGTTTAGAATGTACATCTCATATAGTTTATATACATACATGGAGGCAATCCAAAATATTTTCTGCTGTCATTCATGATTCTTAATAATTCAGATGTCCAAAGCATCACATGTAAACTAGTTATCCTGTCATCTGTTGTTCTAATATGTAGTATACTTATTAAGAACTGTACTTATTTGTGGAAATGAAAGGTATTTATTTAATAAAGTTAAATACATGTTCCATATTTTTCTTTTGCTCTTCTTTGTTTGAAGAGATTTCATCCTTCGGGGTGGCAATGTAGGCTAGGGTGCAAAGGATACGGTTTAATCCAGTCTTTCTTTTCTGGCTCGTAATGGAGATATTGGATTTTGTGATGAGCAACAGACAGATGATGTAATGTGTGGGCACATCCGCCCGTCAATTTCAGTTATAGGTGCGGTGCTTGTTTCTGTTACCTGTGCCAATAATACATGCTATTGGAACAGACAGAGCTTCCTTTCGGTACTCAGACCAACGGGAACATCCAAGGGATGACTAATTAGGAATAGATGGAGTGATTTTGACCGGCTTTTTATTGCCTAGACCAGGGGTCCCAAACCTTTTTTACTCGTGAGCCACATTTAAATTTAAAAGAGTTGGAGAGCAACACAAGCATGAAAAAGTCCATGGGGATGTCGAATAAGAGCTGTGATTGGCTAATGGTAGCCCCTATATGGACTGGCAGCTACAGGAGAGAATGTTTGGCAGGACATCTGTTTTTTATGCAACCAAAACTTGCCTCTAAGCCAGTAATTCAAAAATATGCACCTGCTTTGAGGCCACTGGGAGCAACATCCAAGGGGTTGGAGAGCAACATGTTACTCACGAGCTACTGGTTGGGGATCACTGGCCTAGACAAACATTGTTTGTCTTACTGCTTCACTGCCACCACTGCAATTGCAAGTCAAACCATATTCTTCACTGATACTTCTACTGGCGTGACTGGGCCCACTGCCAATGGCTTACCAAAACTGGCTGCTGCCCTCCATTGGCCTTCATCGTCCTCCCATGCTTACCCCTTCCCATATGGTGGATTAGGTAATATATTGTTATATAATAAAGGTAGTAAGATAGTGAAGAAAAGCAGGAACCATGTGGCCATTAACAGTTTCATAGTGAGATATCTCTGGTCTCGTTGATTTGTTGATGTTACGACCATCAAGACAAGGTGATAACAGATATCAACAAATAAAGACACAAGAAGAGTGTAAATATTGGGGAACATTTTATTGTTCACTGGTTAATGATTCTGGTTCCATATTTGTTTGTAAGAAAGAACAACAAAACAACTTCCTTGAATCTAACATGATTAACAAATAAAAGTCTCTTATCATTACCCACCTTCTAAAACAATGGGTTAGGGTTAGAGTCTGAAAACATTACAGCTACAGGTAACATGTAGAAAAATGTTGTGAAATCCCAAGCTAGAAACATATGATAACAAGCCATTCCTTAAGAGCAGTGTTTCCCAACCTGGGTGGTTTCCCAACTTGGAGGGTATGCCAGTTCGGCTGAGTTTTGGAGATAACACTTACTTGCTGTCTTAGATTTTATTGGAATTACTGATAACCTAAACCTTGTTATGGGCTACGGGCAACTCTAACTAAAGGTTGGAGCTCCAAGAGGAGCGTTAAGTAAAAGGCTCAACAACCAACAAATTGTGTTATTTTTTTATTCATTACAAAGATCTGATCTCAAAGTTTGGCACAACTGATTTGAAATGCTATCTAGCACAAAGCCAAAGATTATTAAATCTGACATAAGCAGTTTGTAGTATGATATAATATGCTTGGAACCAGCTGTCGTTGCTCAATATAGAAGCAGCAGCCAAAAACATTACCATAAAACATAACAGTGTAAAGTTCACAGTGCCACAGCCAATCCTTTACCCTATAAAAGATTTTTTCCTAATCTCACAATTGCTAGTTTCACTAGTGGAGTGCAGTGGATGAGACAGTGGAGTGCAGTGGGCAGTGCAACTCCTTGCTCTTAATTCAAAGCTCCACTGGAACATATTGCAGTGTGTTTAAACAACTGTTGGCTGATCTTTTTAACTAAACCTTGTACATGATGCTATAATAATTTCCCGCTTGGTTTTCTGCTGTTCCCCATAAACTAATTGTAGGACTGAAGGTTTGTGGCATAAGGGTAATGGCACTTGGGAAGCCCTGAAGCATTTTCTCACTCTAGAAAAATACTGCTCCAAGGAAGGGGGACAAAATATTAGGAATCTTGCCCAAGTGAATGTGAATAGGAAACAACACATTTGTGCCATGTCCTCTAGTGTCTGGTTGAAAAAGTGGGGTCACCACAAATCTCTGCTTGTGCCCCAAACGATGAAGTAAAGAGTAAATACCAGGGCCAGGCCAAGCTGACGGGGCAACCTAGGCAATTTGGCTAGCTACATTGCGCTCCACTCTTCCCCCACCTTATGCAAGAACATGCAAGTGCAAATGTGGCCTGTAAGAGAGGTAAGGGCAGGGAAGGGAGCAGAGAGTGCAGCTAAGGGGGGAGGGATAGAGAGTGTGGCTGAGGGGAGGGAGGAGAGAGTGAGGCTGAGGGGAGGGAGGAGAGAGTGCGGCTGAGGGGAGGGTGGAGAGAGTGCAGCTGCGGGGAGTGCAGAGACTGGAAGAGGGGAGAGAGTGCGGCTGAGGGGAGTGCAGAGACTAGAAGAGGGGAGGGAGGAGAGAGTGCGGCTGAGGGGTAGTCTGAAAACCTGCCCAGCTCCCCCCCATCATTCTCCCCTCTGGGTCTGACATTAACAGAATCCTTACAACAATATAATGTTAACTTGAAAACAATTGCTGCGTCCATCTAGAACAAATACATGAGGCATGCTAATGCTGTTGCGTGCATTTTTTTCCCTCCCAGGTAAATACTGTAACATGTTCAAAAGTAAACAGCAAACCTCATAATACACCTAAAACTAGAATTTAGAAGAGACAAGCACAGCACACTCAGAAACACTCTTGGTGAAAATAAAAACCTCTCCCAGAGCGCCCTCTGCTGTGCATCACTAGAATACTGGCATTCCTGCGTCATGTTTGGCATTTCTCCTGCACGCCATGCGATTTCAGTCTGGCCTAATCATTTTGCATTAACAGTGACCTAAAAGTAAAATACAGCTGATAATAAACAAAGAACATAGCATTTGGTGAAAATGATGAAAACCATACTGAAAGTGCTATGTGAATGCAAGGGAAAATCCAGCAAAGTTCTCCATTTGCTCAGTAGGGGGCAGTAATTAGTCATATTCAGTAAGAAGTTTACTCATTGTTCATAACATGCTGAGAGCGTTACACTTCTGCATGTAAATACAAAGCAGTCCCATACGGAGAGTCATTTCTGTTATATTCTGCAAAGCACCGTGACTCCAGCCCAGTTTTTCATGAATTCCCACAATATTCTCACAAACAAGTCTGAATTATAAGAATTAGTGTGAAACATTAACACCAGAGCCACAGAGCTTATTACATATATTGTACCTATATTGTATAATTATGTGACCCACACATTGATGCCGGGGGGGTTGGTGTTTCTCTGCCCCTCGTCCTCCCTCGCTCCCCAGCACTGACCTTTTTTGCACAAGAGCAGGACTTGCACATCACAATTGTGCTCTTTGCACTAGAAGAGACACATTTTTGATTTAATAACTTGAAATTCAGCTCTTCCAGTTATCAGGAGTGGCTTTTTGCTGCACTGGTAACTTGGGGGCTCATGTTCTGGAGAAGTTAAAGCCTAAAAAGAGAGAGTGCTTGGTCAATTGGGACCACTGGTTTGGGGTGTGAGGCTGTGGGAAGCAGGGGGTCTGCATGAAGACTGGAGGATGCCAGGGCCAGTAGATCTGGGCACAGGGGAGTCAGTTTGGGTGGAGTAGTTGTAGCTGTGGGTGCAAAGGCCCCCCTGAAGGTTTTTTTTTGGGGGGGGGGCTCTGTCATCTCTAGTTATGCCACTGGTCATGGCACACCCCTGAGGTCTAGTAACCCAGTGCAACCGTTTCAAATGCAGGGTGCTATGGGTTACTAGACCTAGTGCAAAACTGTTACGTCCCTACTGTTTATTAAATGTATGTCTGCTAGCTGACTGAGATGACTAATATACGATACGAGTATTACCCATTGTTTTGTATTTTGCAGGGAATTTTAAAATAGTAGTCTTCCAACCCCCCTAACAAGAAGGAGGGCAGATCAAGGGCATACCTCCCAACTGCCCCGTTTTTAGAGAGAGTAAATCTTTTGATAGCTCCACCCCGCAGTCCCTTATTTGTACTGGAAAGTCCCTCTTTTCTCCGCATTGAACAGCTAGAAAAAGAAACAAAATTTCTAACTTAATTGGCTTTTGGCGGAGAACTCACTACAGCCACAGCAGCAGATAAGATACTTTTGTAACAATTTCTAGATAAGCAAATAAATAATTGTAACAATTCAACTTCACTAGCAAAACTGTAACAACTGAAAAAAAACACAGAAATGTGTTTAAACTTTCATAATCTGCCAAATTTTGTAAAATGAACATGGCAACTAGGGGGTGTGGCCACAAAAATGGGTGCGGTCAAACAATTCGACACACTGCGCATGCCAACTTTTTTGTCCCTCTTTTTATTTCCAAAATGTTGGGAGGTCCGGTCAGGGGGATTGTAGACAAATAAAAGAGTTGTGGCTGAGCAGGGATGGAGATTGTTGTACTACAGTTAAACAGCCTGAAGAAGGTTATTCCTTATACCAGGGTCGGAACTAGGAGTGGGCACAAGAGGCACCTACTTAGGGAACAACACTGGGGGGTGCTGGGCAGGTGACTGTTAAAGGGTCTTCTACCTACCCCTAGTCCTTGTGCCTTCCCATTGGCTACACTCTTTCCTAACTCCCCAGCCCTCTCCTCTGTGCTCACATTTACCCGAGAGTGTTTGTGGTGGGGGGAGAGTGGGGCACATTGTGGGCAGCCGTGTGGGTGCCATGATCAGCTTGGCCCTGCCGTTAGGGTTGCCACCTTTTCTTGAAAAAAATACCGGCCTTCCTATATAATTATCTTTTTTTCCTATTAATAACATTGGGCTCAGCCACCAAAAATACCGGCCAGGTGGCAACCCTACTTGCCGTAGAAACATGAACACACATTCCCTGAGCCGTTTCCCATCCCTAGAGCTGTTGTGTGGGCTGAGCCTTCCCACAGGGTGTAGGGGCAACAGCTGTAAGACCAGGGGCAGAACTATAGATGAAGCAGACCCTGTTACTGCAGGGGGGGGGCATGAGGTTGTAAATAATGTGCCATTTCAGTATATACTGGAAAAACCAAAGGTCTCTGGATATTTAAGGGGGCCCTAAAATTCATTTGCCGTGGGGCCCAATAACATCTGGTGTAAGACGCCATAGGCACTCACTATTTATTTAATTATCTATTTATTTTTGTCTCTAAGTGACTGTAACATTTTGGTGCACATTCATATCAATAAATATCTTTTTCCTTCAGCCACTATTTTGTGAAGGCCTGACAGGAAATGATGCAGCTGTGTAACAGGAAGCAGTGTAAGAGGAAATCACCGGGCTCTGCCCATTCATTGGCTGATGTAACCAAGCAAGTTTGTGTGTGTCCTTGGTTTGTGTGTGAGCGCAGTGAAGTCACAAGAGACGTCAGAATGACATAGAAACGGTGTAACTGCCCCTCTCAGGGCTCCCTGGTGTTTCATTCATATTCAGTAGTGACAGAAAATGAGGAGCATAGACATTTTAATGTGTGTTTTCCTTTAATAACCTCAATTAGAAATGAAAACGTAATGAACACTATTACATTCTTTACACCCACCTGTGGAGCTTACGCTCTAACCTGCCTGGTTACGTTCCAGTGCAAACGTGGATTGTCTAAAATCACATCACAACTCCCTGAGGAATCCAAAGAGACACGTTGGGCCAATGCTCTGGGCCTGGAGGCAACACACACAGACATGGGGGCTAGGGTTGCCACCTGGCCGGTTTTTTACCGGCCTGACCGGTATTCTTGAGGGCTGATCCCAATGTTATTAATAGGAAAAAAAGTGAATTATATAGGAAGGCCGGTATGTTTTTTAAGAAAAGGTGGCAACCCTAGTTGCCACCTGGCCAGAAAAACGATGGCTGATCCCAATGTTATTAATAGGGAAAAAAAGATAAATATATAGGAAGGTCGGGATTTTTTCTAGAAAAGGTGTCAACCCTAATGGGGGCAGGGCTGCATTTCAGAGAGGGTTCATAACTGCACGGCACAGACTGGGGGCATTTAGGAATCTCCTGCTGTTGCAACTGCTACAGAATCATGCCCTTTATTTACTGGGGCATTTAATTCACTGCAAGAGGCCCAACACTGTGGGAACAACGCAGACCCATATTCAAACCCTGCCATTGGCATGAATGATGCAGTAGGTACAGACCCAGCAGCAGCTTGTACCCCTGAATGATAACAAGTTTGGGGGCAGGACTGATGATGCCTATGACTTTATAACTGGCAAACACTGTATTCATTGGGAAGTCAAGAGTCATTCACTCCATTCTGGCACTTGCACAGCAACATTATAGTTTTAATGAAGATCATATGTAGTTAGGGTTCCCGCCTGACGGTGGTTAGTGGTTGGTCCCAATGTTATTAATAGGGAAAAAACATAAATATATAGGAAGGCCGGACATTTTTTCCTATATGTAGCTGAAATATACTCAGGGTGTGGGCCACCTTCCCCCTGACTCCCACCAAACAAAATAAACCCCATGCCCCACCAATGCAAAGGCTGAAGGAATAGTAAGAGTAAATATAAAAGACTAGGGCACAGTAATAAATGGCACAGTCTCACAGGGGCAGCTAAAGGCATTTCCGCACCCCCAGAGCCAAGGAGAGCATGGAGCTTGATTATTTATGGGCAATGCCCAAACCTTTGCTCAAGTTTTGATTTTGGAATACTAAAGCTCCAATCATCTGGGAGCCACAGCTGCAGCAAGGTGACCCTATCATTGGATTAATAAACCTGTGACCCCCACAGACACACACAGTGTTGTTCATTGTATTATACTGTGTGTAAATTGGGTAAGGGGGCTCCGCTGCCTCATGTGCCCAAAGTACTTGCAGATCTGAGCCTGTATCAGTAGAGAAGAGTGTACAGCTGGGAACAGACGGTTGCTGGGCGTGCCTCAGGAATGTAGTTGTTCTGCTCAGACAAGCACCCACAACAGCACCCTGTCATTATCATGTCTGACATACTAGAGTTACACCCTAGCCCTAGGGAGAAAGCAGGCAATGAAGTTGGGCAGGTTCCAGCATGAAAACAGCTCATCTTATGTTCCATACCCAAGGTCTTTGGGGGTCTGCCTTGTTTAAATGCTAGATGCATAAAGGGGGTCTTCATTAAAATAATACGCCATAGAAAAGCACATGCATGTACACACAGAGATCTTAAATGTGGTGCATTGTTTTACATTTATAAGCAGAATTAAATGAACCCAAGAGTCGTTCAACATCACAATCTAAACTTAGCTTTGATCAGTCTTTAATCAGTCTAGTCCAATGAGAGTATAAAAAATCAGAATTACTGCCCAGAGCTCCCAATTGCACACCTAAACTAACAGCATAAAGGATATTTAGATATCCTCATATTCAATGTATTATTTCTAAAACTAAAACTCTACTCACACGAGTGGCGACTATTGGACCTAGGGTATAAATTCTGGCACCTTTCCCTCCAGCTTTAGTTGCCAGGAGAAAAATGAAAAGATACATTTGCACAAGTGGCTCATTGTTGGTTCAACTACAGATAGGGTTGCCATCTGGCTGGTATTTTACTGGACTGGCTGGTATTTTTGATGGTTGATCCCAATGTTATTAATAGGAAAAAAAGATAAATATATAGGAAGGCCGGTATTTTTTTCAAGAAAAGGTGGCAACCCTAACTACAGAGGAAGCAGACCCTGTAGCTGCAGGGGGGCCCAGAAGGTATAGGGGTCTCATGAGGCTCTAAATAATTAGCAATTTCAAAAGAACATCCTCTGGTTATGTTGGGGGCCCTAAAATTAATTTGCTGTGGCTCCCAGTAAAATCTAGTTACGCCACTGGTTAAAAGAGACCTTCTCAGCCAAAAACATCAAAATGCAAATAAACCAATGTGTTCAGAGTATTGGTGTCATTACTTTTTTGAAGTCCCTTTTAATTGCAGGACACTAATTACCAGGGATTAAAAACTTATACACTGTTTCATACTGAGAATATCATTGTCTACTTTCCCATCAGTGTGGGGTCCTACTACTGTCACAATTGTAGCCCAGTACAATATAGAGGAGGAAAACGTATGGTGGGGTCCGTGTGGCCGCACTTTATGCATCACAAGAACATCCCCATTCATTCCATAAACAAAAAAATGTTGTTTGTCAGGGCAAACTTGTCCCTTATGAAGAAGAGATAAATAGGAAGAGCTACAGGTGTTTGTCAGGTAAACAGCAACAAGAATGTAGCACTGACTACACCCAGTCTGGGGTCTCCATGCATTGTCTTACTTTATACACAAACAGTTATTCCTGCAAAATATAAAATGTTCAATCAATAGCAGATACAGCTCAACTGAAATGTCCTTAATAAATCTGAAGTGAAGTGTGACCGTCTCTCCTACTATACTAGATATGTGCTGCCCAAACAAAGGTCCACCTGAATGTTTAATTCAGTGTAATAATGAGCCCACTTGTGGGACACACAGCTAACACTCGCCCAGGGCAGGGTCAGTGCGTGGAAAGAAACAGTAAAAAGGAGAAGTTTAGGTTTTCTGTTATTCCAATAAGCAGAACAAGTAGAAACATGTGTCTCTTTGTTGTTACATTTTTGGGGCAGTGTATACGGAAAATGATTCACCTTTAGCTTTTATTGAAATGTTTTTTTTGGCAGAACCTGGGGGATTTGTTGGCACTCGGTAGTTCATTCTTGTTCCCTGGCCCCCAACACAATGACACACACATGCTTCATGCTATGGGTGCAACCAGCTCCGACATAAATTCTCCTAAGAATGCTGGGGTGGCTAATGTCATGCACACAAAGCTGTGGGAGAGGCTGAACCTGCACAGTGGACACACCTGAAGCTCATGAGTCACACACTTGGCAAGTAGAGGCCACGGCATTGGTGCTTATGGGTAGTCGTGCAAACATGGAACCCAACGGAGACAGACAGTAATAGTGTAATAGTAAGTCTTGGTGCTCAGTACTGCTGTATCTCTGCCGCTTCTGTGATCATCACCAGTTGGTCAATGCACAGGCTGCTGGGGGGGCAATGCAGAGTAACCTGGCCTTTTCAGAGAGGGTTTGCCACAAAGCATCATGGGAGCAGTTCTAGGTTCTGCTTTATAAATAAATATCATTTTTTGCTCTTTAGCTCCCTAATCATTTACACAGAACCTTTCCAAAGGCACAAAATAATGAGTGTGTTCCTAAAAAGAACTCACATTTGTAAAATATCTAAGAATATTAGACACTGTTAAAATATACAGAGGCCTCTATAATATAAAGGTACATCAACCTCTATAATTTAAAGATACAACGACCTCTATAATATAAAGATACAGCAGCCTCTATAATATAAAGGTACATCAACCTCTATAATTTAAAGATACAGCGACCTCTATGATATAAAGATACAGCAGCCTCTAAAATATAAAGGTACAGCTGCTTCTATAATATAAAGGTACATCAACCACTATAATTTAAAGATACAGAGGCCTCTATAATATAAAGATACAGCAGCCTCTATAATATAAAGGTACAGCAGCCTCTATAATATAAAGGTACATCGACCTCTATAATATAAAAATACAGCGGCCTCTATAATATAAAGATACAGTGGCCTCTATAATATAAAGGTACAGAGGCCTCTATAATATAAAGATACAGAGGCCTCTATTATATAAAGGTACAGCAGCCTCTATTATATAAAGGTACAGCGGCCTCTATAATATAAAGGTACAGCGGCCTCTATAATATAAAGGTACAGCAGCCTCTATTATATAAAGGTACAGCAGCCTCTATAATATAAAGGTACAGCAGCCTCTATAATATAAAGGTACAGCAGCCTCTATAATATAAAGGTACAGCAGCCTCTGTAATATAAAGATACAGAGGCCTCTATACAGAACATGGAGCCCTGTGATGATTTTTGGACTTTACAGAGTCATTGTATCTGACATAACACAGATTTCAATGAAACAAATCTGTTCCTAATCATCCTGTAGTGACGTCTCTCATGAAGAACATAAGTATCCCAGTCAATGTCAGGCCCAGGAGGGTCCCTTAGGACTGCAGACCCCCTGAAATCAGATGGACACTAGGGAAATTCTTGGATAAGAGAAGTAACACTTGACTGTGAGTTCAATATGAGCCATTGGATGGGAGAGTAACAGAAATGTGAAGACAGAGATGCTTATTTATAAGTATTTGTCAAAGATGGCTTGTGTATGAATGCTGATATATATATTTATATACACACAGATTTATTGTCACTGTGGAATTGCCAATGTGTGGCCCCAGAACTGTGAGAAACCCCTATTAGAATGGAAGTGTTGTGCCTTGGGAACACAATGTTGCTTTCTGACATTCCTTCAAGCCCTGCCCTTTGGCCAAATCCCCGGCATGTAAAGATGTGTCCAACACACACACAATGACACACACTCACAATGACACACCCAGCGCCTCTGGCACATTCCTTCTGAAAGCTTTCTGGAACGTTCTAACCCCGTCAGCAACTTTATCTATTTTCTTTACGGCTCCAGAGACACTGCTGCCTCCCCATTTATTCCACATTCCTCTCTATGGCTCCTTTACTGTATCTCAGGGATCTCCAACCTTTTGTTTTACCCATGAGCCACACATACATGTGAAAAACAAGTTGGAGAGCAACACAAGTGTTGTTTGTAAGATTTATAATTAATCGCCATTATGTCCCTTTATATAACCCCAGTCCCATGCATTGTGGTGTAGGTTACTCACATTTCATGCTAAATAAAAGGGAGCCATTGAAAGTGGTCTTCCACTCACCCCTTGAATTCTAATGAAGGGACTGCAGCTCACTTTTCCCCTTGTGTCGTTACCCTCAAATCTCAAGTCTGCCCATTTATATTCCCTTTATATGGTTCAGAATAAAGTCACAGTGTATCATGTAATGCTCACTGGATGGTTATTTGTGCAGTTGGATATATGGAAGAGATGGGGCAGTTGCTGACATTCTGATGGCCTTAGAGATGGGGCAGTTGCTGACATTCTGGTGGCCCCAGATAGGGACAATCCAACGACAGAAGAGCAGCAGTTACACCTTGTGCCTTTATAATTATTATATATCTGATTTTGGTTAGTGAAGCAAACATGGATGTATGATCTATTATATAACGTTGTCTAACTGAAAGACCCACACGCTGGATTTGACCCTCCAATAGGAGGTTTTTATGGTCCCTGGACAGTTCAGGAGCTCCACTTAAACATCATCATTTAGTTGTAATCTGCCCCCCCCCCCCGAACATGTAATAGAGAAAATAATTGCCCCACTATATGGAAACAGTTGGCCAGCCTGGTGGCTCATTGGGGGGCACTTGTTCCACTAGGATCCTGAGTTTGGTTCCTGATTGGACGCTATGTCAACCATTGTCTTTAATATTGTGGCGGATGCAGTTTTCCCATGTGAAGCATTAGTAATGGTGCCGGGTGTGTCAGTGTGACTTATTACACTAATGCCTGACTGTGTGACAGCTTATGCTTGTGCAAAGGTTTCTATTATTAACTAAATTATATTCATTTAAACACTGGCTTTGCCTGACCACATCTACTACTACTACTAATGTTGTTCAACAGAAACTGAAGCTTCTTTGTAGTGGGGGTGCAGTTTCCCAGGGGGGAAAATTCAGCTGTCCCAGTGTATAGAGATAGAGTATAGAGTGTTATAGAGGTGCAAAGATCTTTTACAAACTTATAGTATCACCTCAAGGTGTGCTGCATAGATATTTGGTCCCACCAGGAGCAGAGAAGAGAACCTGGAGGGACAGGCATATGTAATGGTCAACAGGTTCAGACATGATGCAAAGCCCTAGAGTTACACAGTAGACATGGTCTGGGCATGAGGAAAAAGCTTATTGATGAGCCATAGCTGCTTCCAATAAGCGCCTTCCATAGCCTGCTCCTAATATATACTAAAGCCCACTGGTGCCTCAAGCCCTTAGATATTTGGACAATGAATTACTGTTCTACTAATATTCAGTCGTGACCCTCGGAGGGCCCACTGTATCGTCAGAAGATTTAGGTACCATGTGACTTGCCTCTGTAGGTCATTTTTAGGGAATAAAAAAGGCAAAAAGTTCTCTGGGTCTGGGACAATGAATGTGCATTCAGTACAAGAGAAGTGGCAATGGGATGGCATTGCAAATGGACAGAAACATTGGAATCAGCTGAAGCCACTTGCATTGTTGGTGGCCATCCTAGGACAGACTCTTTCTGTAGCAGTTTTAACATTTGTTCCTTTGTCTCTGTCCATCTTTATTGAGAAGAATGATTGATCTCCCTTATGAGCAGCAGCAGAGCAAGGACACTCAAAAGCCTGAGTTATTACTGGCCAGTTCTGATGAAACAGGCCCAGACAGGTGAGGAACCAGGTGTTTAGGATCATTATCAGATGCTTCTCAAAGATATTTGTGCAGAAAGCTCCTAGGGCTGAAATTGGAGTAATGTGACCCAGCAGGTAACAGGAACTTCACACAAAAAGATTTGAGGCCAATAATTAGCCGTATTTAGAGAGTTATTCAGAAAAGGGAAAAATAAATTCAGATTAATGCCATCAGGTGATCCCACTGGTGTCTAATAAAAGTTTTACTTGAATTTAAGACTGGCCAGATATGGGATGACTTTGACTTCGTTGTTCAGATTAAATATATTGCAATATATGGACAAACAATCCCTGTTGTTTAAAGGGTAAGTCATATTTAGTAGCTGTATGTACAGAATGTCTCACTGTCTTAAATATATTGTAATATATGGACAAACAATCCCTGTTGTTTAAAGGGTAAGTCATATTTAGTAGCTGTATGTACAGAATGTCTCACTGTCTTAAATATATTGATAATGGGTTGAGAGCAGAGGATCTTGTATTTGTCTAGATTAATGATCCATGTGAACCCAGTTGGGTATAATTTGCAAAATAAGTGGCTGTATTTGGCTAATTTAATCTCCTGCTGGTACAATGGGGCCCCTCTATCCTGCCCCCCCCCCCGTGAAACAGCTGCATCACAGGGGCCACTCTGGGATATCCATTTGCCTCTAATACACAACTGCTCTCCACTGACCTTTCCATTGGGTTAGAGCCGCCATAGCTTTCCCATTACTGGTTACGGCAGTTGTGTTATGGCAGAGGAAAATATCAAACACATCAATTATTTTACAATACAAAACCATTATATGATCATTTCTCTGTGCTGCACATTGAGCAGATACGACTCATGAAACAATGTACACCAAGGACTTGTGTTTGTGGCACAGGCTCAATGACTCCCTCCTGATAGATCCCTAACAAGCGAATGGCACCCTAATCCCAGGAACAACCTGTTGGGACACTTGAATCAGCCAAGTACAAAGCATTTCATGGCCAATTCCTCTGGGGATTAAACCCCCTGTTTTATGATTGATAACCGGCACTCGGCAGACTCTTTGTTGAGCTTGGGTGGGTTTCCTCTCGGCACTTTGCTCATAAGAAATCAATGAAATCAGTATTCTGCTTGAATTCAGAGTTGGTATGAATATAAATTGAAGCCATTAGGTGAGACCCTCAGGTGCAACTAATGTTGGAAATTAAGTGCAGTTTTGGACAAGTTTCTGTGCATTTATGGTGCAATAATGACTAGTTTATTGGTTGATGAGGAAGGGAAGAGAGCACTGCTATAAATGCAGTTTTGGGACCCCCCGCCCAACTGATATGAAAGACTTGCTCCTACCAAACCAGCTCCCTTCCACTTCTGTTGGACTGTAGGTGTGACAAGTCCCACAAGACTCGGGACCTTTCTGTTATATACAACCAATTGGGCCAATACTGTGTGACATCTAGTGACCCGACTGCCATTACAAGTAAAAATGAGAGTCCAGTTGGCCCAAGTCAACAGAGCACAGGCAGGTACATCTGTCTTAGCCATCAGAATGGCCAGAATCAGCCCCTAATATGAGACTGTAAGCTCCACTGATGCAGGGACTAAGTGGATGACAAATTAAAAAGAAAACTTCCCATTGAAAGTCATGGACAAGTAGTGCACAAACCCTAATCCATGGTGCATGTTTGTAAAGCCCCTCTTATGTCTCTCATGTGAAATCACATATTTAACTCACTATATGTCCATTATTGTTATAGTGTTAGAGCGCCCTCTGGTGTCAGTACAATTCCCAATTGTTATAGTGTTAGAGCACCCTCTGGTGTCAGTACAATTCCCAGTTGTTATTGTGTTAGAGCACCCTCTGGTGTCAGTAAATTCCCAGTTGTTATTGTTATAGTGTTAGAGCGCCCTCTGGTG
>CM044448.1:876406-889099 GCA_024363595.1 Xenopus borealis | reverse complement strand
GTACAATTCCCAATTGTTATAGTGTTAGAGCGCCCTCTGGTGTCAGTAAATTCCCAGTTGATTTTGTTATAGTGTTAGAGCGCCCTCTGGTGTCAATAAATTCCCAGTTGATTTTGTTATAGTGTTAGAGCGCCCTCTGGTGTCAGTACAATTCCCAGTTAATAGTCACCTGCAGCCATGTCATTTATGGTGTAAAATCCCTTTTTCTTTGGCTCATTCTAAACAACTTTTCTGTTGGTCTGCATTTTTTTCTTTTATGTCATTTTTAAAATTATTTGCCGCCTTCTTTGTCCTCCAGCGACTTGTCACAATGAAATGGATACAAATAAAAGACCAAACTGTTACATAAACAGACATTTTCCTGAAGTGATTTACAATAAGTAGGAGAGGGTCTTGCTTGTGAAAGCTTACACTGTTATCCTTTATTTATATTGTGCTGACATATTCTGAGATTATACATCAGTCTCTGCCCCAGTGAGCTTTCACTCTTATCACATTTCCATCAGTCCCTGTCCCAGTGAGCTTACAATCTAAGATCCATATCTCATCCCTATCAGTCCTTGTCCCAGGGAGCATATACACTAAGGTCTCTATCACATTCCCATCAGTCACTGTCCCAGTGAGCTTACAATCTATGGTCCCTATCACATTCCCATAAGTCCTTGTCCCAGTGAGCTTACAATCTAAGATCCATATCTCATCCTTATCAGTCCTTGTTCCAGGGAGCTTATACACTAAGGTCTCTATCACATTCCCATCAGTCACTGTCCCAGTGAGCTTACAATCTAAGGTCCCTATCACATTCCCATCAGTCCCTGCCCCAGTGAGCTTACAATATGCTGTCCCTATCTCATTCCCATCAGTCCCTGCCCCATTGAGTTTACAATCTAAGGTCCTTATCGTATTCCTTGCCCCAGTGAGCTTACAATTGAAGGCCCCTATCCCATTCGCACACACTGGGGTCAGTTTAATCAGGAGCTGTATTATTATGGAAAGCCACACAGACCTGGGAAGAACATCCAGACTCTTGGCCACATTTAAGCTGGTGAACTACATTTATGCATTGCTGAACTGCAATGCTCTGCTGCCACCTGCTGGATTATGTGGAATATTTGCACTATATTGATGGGAGGAAATCAAGTGACTTAATCGTGATCGTGAGGTCCTGTAGAACTAAGCAAGCAGGTTTTTTGCCCACAGGGGGACCCAATTATTATTCCATCACTCACCTCGACCCCCGGGCTGGTCGGTGCTTCCAATAAGTAGGATGAGGCCACAATGAAGCACAAAGTCCCCATGTGTGTATTACCATGCCCCTCATCTGCCCTAGTTATGCCCCATTACAGCAATACCCCCACCATCCCCCAAAACTTCACCTCTATGTAAAACCTGCACCCTTCATAGCAAAAGGCACCTGACAGAAGCCTCCCCTGTACAGCACCCATGCCAACTGCACCCAATCACCCAATCTGATCTGTCAGCTGAAATTTGCACCTATTGAAACCAATGGGGATGTGAATGTGGGTTTCAACTTGAATTCTACCCTCTACTCCAACTCTCAGCAATTATTGGAAACGCTCCATTATACTATTAAAGTCTATGGGAACCTGCGGGTTTCTCAAGTGTCCACACAAGCAACAACGTTCAACACTGAAATCATTCAAGCGCCTTCTCTTAAGAGTGAGATCCGGTGAGAGTTAATGGAATGAATCCATGAATAAACAATTGTAGGACTAGAAATTCAGAAATGTAACGTGTTGGTGTCATCTACTGGAAGCTTTAGTTATTGCTCCTAAAGAAAAGTATTAAATATTTCATATTTAACATCTCATTGATTTGTTGAGTTTTCTGCAGATGTAATAATTGCCCCAGAGTGTAACCATCTTTAATAGTGGATCTCTTGTATTTATCTTGAAAAAACGAAATAAATGAAACTGCAGATATTTGAGTTTTATTTGTCAGTCACCATAGCCCTTAATGAGAACTGGAGTCAGACAATATCATGTGTTTGTGCTATTGTATCTACTGGAGGATTCAGAGTTTATTTTGAATAAACATTTGGTCGGTTTCTCTGTATCTCAATTTATAAATGACTCCTCAGTTCTCAGAATTGAAGCAAAAAAAAAACAAATGTCTTCCAATTCCTCCAAGGATAGGAGAACATTAAATAAAGTGCTCACAGATCATGCGGGTTGTGGCATACATTGTAACCGTGGGCTTTTTCTTATTGTTTCAGAAATACTGAGCAAATACCCCAAGGAGCCGGCGGGCTTTAAAGATGATAGAAGGCTTTGAGCTGAGACATTCGTTCCTTTCAAATGCTAATAAATATAATTATTCAGCCACTGTATTTTACCCAGTTATGCCCATAAATGACAATTTCATAAAGAATAAACATTAGTGCTGTATTAAATATTCATCCCCAAGAGCACTGTTTCCAGCAAGTTCAAACACCCTGTAAAGTAAGAAAAATCCAAGGCAAATTGCTTTGCATTTATAATAAACGTTACAAAAACATGTATATGTCACAAACAAGGGAAAGTTGTGCTCACCACTAATTTAAAACCATTAGGGGGGGTGCAATGAGGCTGTGACCACAAAATACATAGAGACAAATACAAGAGGTCACAACTATATATATATATATGGGAAACTCCTCAGAACAGAGGCTCTAATTGGCTAAGTAAACAAATCTCTTGGCAACATTATCAGCACCATATTTTTAGATAAGCTTTTTCTGAGTCTCAGCATCACTTTTCTGCAAGTCCAGGTCCTCCTGATCCATATGGGATAGCCATCAGGCCTAGATCCAGTCTGGAGGAAATGCCTTGTGGCCAACAGCTCACCATTATTATTAGTAGTGCTTGAGTTACATCATGCAGGCGGTTTGAACTCTGACATCATGCCAAGCAAAGTCTCTTGGAGACCTTCGATCTCAGAATCATCTGGACTTGAGGAAACTTCATCCACTTGGGTCTGACTCTCAGAGTTGGGGGATCCTCTCCCATCACAAACTCTTTAAGAAGAAAGCTACTTCTGGGCACCTCAAGCTCTGGGGTGTCCTCCAACTGAAAAACTTGTAAAAATGAATATAGAGGAGGCGATACATTGTAACCATATCATTTGCAAAAAAAGGGAAGCCAACAATTTAAGGTTCAAGGAAAGATCCTATGATTCTGCACTTGGGGCACCCATTAGGCCTGGTGTCCTGAGCTTTATACCACAGTATGCTGTTGTCTTGTTCTGGAGTGCTGCTTTAATGAAGAACATCCCCTCAATTGCCCTCAATCTGCCCCCTTTAACTCTCCCTCCCCAGCTTTATTAGCGCTCGTATTTGGAATTGACATGGAGCTTGCAATTGCATGTGGGGCATGTCAAGAATTTGCTTCAACTGAGCATTCACCTGCAGGGGGAAGTAAAGGGGGCAGATCAAGGGCAGTTGAGGGGCTGTTCTATATTGGGGGGGTGTTAGTTCTCCTTTAAGGTGGCCATACATATAAGGTAGTCCTTTCAGCAGTTTATGTGCCTCTGTATGAGGCCTTCCGGCAGGCCTCTCCCTAGAGCCAAATACTCAGATTAGCCTGATATCTTCCTTCCTTCCTTGGGTTTATTAGGGGAAAGATCCGCTTGTTTGGTGACCTCTCCAACTGAGCAGATCTTATAGTATACGGCCACTTTAATCTGTATTTTCAAGCGAAGGAAAGTCAAGGCAGAATAAATTGCGAAAGAAATACAAGCAACTCCTAGTGTGCGTGAAAGTGATTGCACTCAAGTGGGACTGATAGGAACAACATGTAATCACTGGAAATAGGTCAGTAATTGCTAGTGATACATTTCGTACCTCAAATTCCAGGTTGGCAATCGCAAATATGAGCAAATCTGCCCCATCTTCCTGATCCACTTTAGATGCTCCACTCACAGCTTCTTTACTCATCTCACTGGATGGAAAGGAATGATGTGAGCCACGTGGAGCTTCAGCATGAACATTCTGATTATTAAAGGGGAACTAAAGCCTAAGTAAAGAAGTGTGTATAAATGTTGTACATGATGTTTTGTGCTTGTGTTTTAGCAGTAAAGATCTGTGTCTCAGTCCCAGTAGATGCCCCAGTAGCTCCCCATCTTCTTTTCTACTGATTCACTGATTCACATGCTCTGTGCTGCTGTCACTTACTGAGCTTAGGGACCCACTCACAATATACACCTGATATAGATATATAGTCACAATATACACCTGATATAGATATATAGTCACAATATACACCTGATATAGAAATATAGTCACAATATACACCTGATATAGATATATAGTCACAATATACACCTGATATAGAAATATAGTCACAATATACACCTGATATAGAAATATAGTCACAATATACACCTGATATAGAAATATAGTCACAATATACACCTGATATAGAAATATAGTCACAATATACACCTGATATAGAAATATAGTCACAATATACACCTGATATAGAAATATAGTCACAATATACACCTGATATAGAAATATAGTCACAATATACACCTGATATAGAAATATAGTCACAATATACACCTGATATAGAAATATAGTCACAATATACACCTGATATAGAAATATAGTCACAATATACACCTGATAGTGTCATAGAAATATAGTCACAATATACACCTGATAGTATCATAGAAATATAGTCACAATATAAGGCTGATTAGTCATTAATACACATCATTGGAAACATCAGCAAACCTGTAGCATCAGCTTATATTACAGCCAGGGAAGCTCATTTTCTGCTGCTGCTGGATAATTAGTGACGACCCCTAAGCTTAGCTTCTCAACAGCTGCTCAGAGCCCACTGAGCATGTGCAGAGTCACAGACACTTTCCAAGATGGTGACCCCCTGTGACAAGTTTCAAGCTGTTGTGTCAAACCACTTTTCTACACATACATTTCTATAAAATGGCTCCAAATTGACTGATGTGCTTTATGTTTTATTATGATTAATCTTTGTAGAGACATTTTTACTGTATGTTGAGAATCCGTTGCTTTTTATTCTCCACACGCTGTGGTGTTTCTCCAGTTTCATGCTGACACAGCCCCCTCCCGACTGCTTTTCAGTTAATTTTATGGAAAAGGTGTGATTTTTGCCACAAGTTTATGTCTACTGACAGTCTATGGACCTGCCATGGGTTTTATTTGCTGCCGGTGGTGAAATCAGGCTTTTTTTACTTCATTGGCCGGCCGGCCTGTTACATTGGCCATGATTCCTTTTACCTCAATGTCATGTCACTCCCACCAACAGTTTCATCTCAGCTCTGTGTATATCACTGCCAGGAGTAACCCCTATTGTCACACTAACTGTCAGCACTAATATTTTGGCACTGAACAAAGGAAGTTAAACTGAGGTATCACATGACTTGGGGCACCATTAAGCACATTCATGACAACACTAATCATTTGGCCATAACTGAGCAGCCATCTAACAATACCCTAGGTCAGTGTTGGACTGGCCCATGAGTATACCTGGTGTCTGCGGGCCCTTTTGCTTCTAAACATTTAGACGGTCATTCCCTATTCCTTTATGGGGAAAGATGCTTAATAATGGAAGAATAGAGTATATTAAGTAGATATAGAAGAGGAGGAGAATAAAGAAGTAGAGTGAGGAGAGGAGGAATAATCATCTGGAAAGTGGGCCTCTGCTCTAAGGCTTTCTGGTGGCCACTGGCACCCTAGTCTGACACTGCCCTATGTTTATGAGCCAACATATGCCAGCAATTCAGGCTTTATCATTTCATCCTAGAGAGAAAACTTTGTTGTGGAGAACCAGCTATTGCTTTTGAAACACTTTATGAATTTGTGACCTTTGGCCCTCATCTATAAGTCCATGAAAATTAGATAGTGTATTCACAGCATTTCATAGCACTCTGTATACCAGTACCACTGTACTGGAGGGAAAACAAACCACATGGGGAAAAAGTTATTTCACTTGAAATTCTTTATTCGGATGCATTGTCCCTAAGGAAGAGCTGGCTTTGGCATCACCCACAGACATTTATTTTTCTTTATGTTCTCTTTTGTCATATTATAAACATAAACAATTGGTGATTTGTTGCAGTCAAACTTCTTGGTTGTCTTCAATTCTTCTACTGCTCTTTCTCAGGTACACGCTCTTCAATCTCAAGACTCTCTTTAGGATGTCTCGGTCAATTCCTCAACTCTAGAAGAGACCACTTTCCCATCAACAACTTCTTCAATCACAGTCTTCACCTTTTTGATGGAACTCGAGCTCTGCTCTTTACTGACGATGGTAACAGCTGAAACAAACAAAGGAAAGTCAGTGCTGATCAGATTGTGCTTTGAGTTGAAATAAGTCAACACTAAGCTTAAAAGATCAAACAAATCAGGTTTAATTCCCCAATTTGCCTATATGGATTTCCCTCCAAACAGGAACACTCTAGAGACAATATCATAGCCCTTGTACAGGTTATTGAAACACATTATGGTGTATTGACTGCATATTTATTGTTTCTCCTTGTGCCACGTGAAGCATCTCAGGTTACAAAACAACATGGGATTTATTGTGACCTGGGGGTGCATGTTACTATTATCTATGATGCAATATACATCTCATGTTCCTACAGTAAGAAGTATCACCAATCCGCTTACCTTTCTGTGTTTCCGTCTGGGAAAATCTAAAAACAGAATAAAAAAAAGACAATGTAAGTTTGGCATACTGGATAGTTCTAGCAATAAAACAACTGTGTTATATTGCAAACTGTTAAGTTACAAGTAATCAGGACCCCTCACCCGGTGTCTTCTCCTTCCAGCAGGCGTCTGTAGGTGGCAATTTCCATTTCCAGTCTTGTCTTGGCATCTAGCAACCTCTTATACTCCAAAGACTGGCGGTCGGCATCTGACCTCAAGTTTTGAAGCTCCATTTCCACTTGCATGATCATCTGCTGAAGATGGTTGAGCTGAGCTCCATATTGGGCCTCGGTTTCTGCCAAAGTGCCTTCCAGTGCCCCTTTCTAGAATCGAGAGAAATATATTAGACAGATATAATATGTAGATGAGTGAAGGGAAATAGGCATGGTAAAGGCAGCCTGCAATAACAACAACAATTGTCTCACGTCTCATAAAGGTGTAACATTTAAAGTATTTTTTTTATATAAAATCTATGTAGCAATTCTATTGCACACTAACCATGCTCAAGAGAGACTGAAGTTCAATCTCCAAGCTCTGTATTGTTCGTTTCAGGTCTGTAATTTCTGTCTTAGATGTCTGGAGAGCGGCTGTGTTGGTGGCAACTTCTTTGTTGAGATTTTCACTCTGTTAAAAAGAAAAAAAAAGTGCCACAAATCAGAAGATAAGATTCATAACCCCAAAGACATTATACTCCATGAGCCCTTGAAAATGTCTTTGGACACAATGGTTCTACATTGTAATAGGGACTGCATCTGTAACATTCTGGCTGAATCTAGGTCTGGTAGGTGAAGGAACTTCTGCAAACTTTAAGTCAGAATACTATCTATAACACTCTATAAATGTTAATGAGAACCTATCTTTTGAAAGGCTTCTTACCTGTCCTCTGTACCACCCTTCCACCTCCTGGCGGTTCTTCTCCATCATACTTTCATACTGAGACCTCACATCAGCCATGATCTGTGCCAGGTCCACAGGAGGAGCAGAATCTACCTGTACGTCCACATTGCCTCTAGCGCTGCCACGAACGACAGCAAGTTCCTGGAAAACAATCAGAATGTAAAGAATGAATGAATGTGGATTGCATTACTCTTTCTTTTAACAGGAAACATGTCTCTTTTTATATAATAGACATTAGATATCATAGATGAAACAGTCATACCTCTTCATGATTTTTCTTTAGGTAGATCAGCTCTTCCTTCAGACTTTCAATCTCCAACTCCAGGTCAGTTTTATTGAGGGTCAGCTCATCAAGGACTCTGCGCAGTCCGATTATGTCACTGTCTACTCCAGTCCTAATGGCCAACTCCGACTCATACCTGTAAGGGGTACAACATGTGATTACTGAAGGCCAGACCTGCGCTTAGTGTTTAGTATATAAAGTGGTTATTTCTGCTTCCTTTTCATTCACAAATGATGCCAACACAATGTTTCCCAAATAATACACATCTGCCTGTTTTTCTGGTTTGTCCTGCTTTTCAAACCCAGAAAGCAGAAAGTGAAACCAGGCTATCATGTTCTAACTTTGGCAAGTGGTAACTCTACATGGCCATAGTTCCAATCACAAACTCTCTTACATTTATCACATTATACATAAAACTCTTGCCCCTATATGTAATAAAAGGCACTAAGTTTGCCCAGGAGCAGTAACCCATAGCAACCAATAACATGTTTGCTTTAAAACAGGTGACCAGTAAATGCTACCTGCTGATTGGTTGATATGAGTTACTGCTCCTGGGCCAACGTAATGCCTTTTATTACATAACCCCTTTAGTTTCTTGCCGTACTATTCACCCATGGAGTTGATCATTACAGCATTAGAGTACATCACTTACTTGATTTTGAAGTCGTCGGCTGCCAGCTTGGCATTATCTATACTGAGGACCAGCCTGGCATTGTCAATGGTTACGTCATTGATCTGTAAGAGGAAACAAAACATTTTATTAGTTTTGTCCATAAAATTACTAAAACAAACAAAAAAAAAACGTTTAGCCAAAATAGATAAAGAAAGTCAGTAGGGGGCATTTATGTTACTAAAGAAATTCCTATATGCACATTTGTGGTTTCATTGTGACACCACAAAGAAGGATGTCTAAAGAAAATATTTAGTTTACACTGAGCAATGTGCTGTAGTGGAAAAACCAGAAAGTACACAAAGCAATTCAAGTTACCTGGGAGCGCAGTAAGTTGATGGTGTTATAGTAACCACTGAAATCCAGGGAGCCAACTGCTGCTTTCTTGTCAAGGTAGTCTCTGATCTTCAGCTCCAGTTCATGGTTGGCTTGTTCCAGGGAACGGACCTGGGGGGGTTAAAAAAACACTCACAGTGACTTACAATATCACAACTTGATGGGTGCAGGGGTACAAGTGGGTAGTAGCTACACACACACTAAAAACATACTCAAAGATTTGACTAGAGATTAATTGCCTACTGAATAGTTACAGTGTCTGTGTGGAATGGTAAAGAGGAACTATATGAATATACTGTATAGAGGAAGTGTGAATTTCCAATGGCAAGGGAAACGATAAGGAACACAGTTTCTTGCTGAGGATGCTGGGACTAATATATATTCCAATATATGACATCGCCCAGCATTCAGATTGGGAGATGAAAACAGAAGGGCTTTGTAGTTCCACATTCAACAAATCCTTAAGTTAAAGGAGCAACTTAGCTTTGATTATAAGAGAAAAATCTCAGAAAGCATTCAAGATAATATATATATATATATATATATATATATATATATATATATGAAAAGGAATGTCTGTAATAACACTACTATAGCTCTAACCTGAACTCTTGATGGAAGAGGTTTGGGTCTCTGAAAATGCTAAGGCATTAAACTTGGGGGTGTCCCATTTCTACTTACTCGGTCCAGGTAGTTGGCCAGACGATCATTCAGATTCTGCATGGTCTCCTTGCCATTGTTGCTGGTGACACTAATATCGAAGGCTGAGGACCCTCCAAAGGCTGAGGATCCCCCATAGGCTGAGGATCCCCCATAGGCTGAGCTGGTCACATTAGCCGATGACATCCGGACAGTTGAGGCACCTCCTGCCAAACTGCGGGCCCGATACACTCCGGGTGATGAAAGAACCCCAAAACGGGCAGACTGAGAGACACTGCGAGTAGAGAAGCTCATTGTGATGCTACAATGTTAAGGGGCCAACGTAGTAGAGGCGAGTTGTTCCCTTGTGTGAGCTGATACTCTGAGCACTGCATTCCCCTAGTTAAATACCCAATCCAAGGGGAGGGTCTCCCAATGTAACTGCCTGGGGGCAGGGGGAACCTGCATAACTGCACTGTTTACACAATAGAAAATTCCTGCAGGTAAATATGCATGACATTCCCTCCCTTAACTGTGGAGCCATTAAAATAAATCCTGTCTTGAAAGAAATGATTAGCAAAAAACCGAGGAGGTAGAGAGATGAAATGATTTACTTCATGCGGTACCACTCATCCAATGGTCTTCTTTCTATCAGGAACAGTATTTAATTATAAACATGCTCTTATTATTAATATGACTTGGGAATTCAACCTATTAGTCTTCCTTTATAAGAGTCAGGCACAGGACATTCATTTTATTTCTCTATAAATGTTAGAGAGTCTCATTTATTGCAACTTGTTTCTCGCTGTGACTGGGAGATGCCGTATGGTTTCCCATCATGTGATTGTTCTTATAGAAATGAATAGGGTGCTTCTGTAGAAATGCCGAGTAGTTTGTTTTGAATGTATTTTTAAGTGCCCAAAATGGATAAAATACTGGCAGCTACTGTACAATTTTGTTTTGTGAACACCACCCAATGCTTTCCCAATATCTCTTAGGGCAGATAATGGTCCAAAACCACTCAATGTTTGGACTCAATTCCACCCAATGCCCATTGACAGGTGGATGTCATTCTGGTCGCTGCCAAGAGATACACTGGAGTGTGGCTCTGGATGGGATTAGCCTGATATTAGCCTGATATTAACCTAAAAGTGCACAAGCCTTTTTGGGACCTACATTAGGGGTCAATTACAATGACCCACTATTTACTAGTCCACGGGGACTAGTAAATAACTCCAATAGCGTCCGAATAGAGTCACACAGTATAACGCAAAGTTTGCACTTACATCTACCAAATTAATAAATGATGTTGCAATGCAACCCCATTAGCCTCCATTAACCAAACGAAAACCTCTTCCAACCTTCACTGGATTTGCTGTGTGCTTGGAGTTAATGTTTGACACTAATGTTAATGTTAAAATTTTGCTCAGTGATCCATTCCATTTAGGCCACTAGATTAGATTAAGCCCATGGCCTGTCAATTGTGCAGGATTTACTTTCTGGAGAATAACAAAATACTAGAAATGCTTTTTCTAACCTTATTAGACTGATATGACTGCCAGTCAAGTAGAGTTTGATGTTTCCTATTTGTCTGTGTTTAAAATGGATTGTGTGCAAAAACATAGTGAAATTATATATATATATATATGTGTGTGTGTAAATTAAATCAGAAAGTACCCGCAGTCTTACTCCAATGTTTAATGACGGGTGCTTGTAAAAAAACTTTATATAATGGTCAAAATGGACCAGCACTCCAATAGTCTTCAAAGGGTTATTTTATTGAATAATCACTCGTGTAACCAACGTTTCGGCCCCATAAATATAAAGGCCCCAATTTGGGCTGAAACATTGGTTACACGTGTGAAGATTCAATAAAATAACCTTTTGAAGACTATTGGAGTGGTGGTCCATTTTGACCGTTTTATATATGTGGTTACAGTTTAATGCAGTTGGAGTTGTGAAGGAAAACCGCTATAAAGTTTCCTCTGCAGAAATGTCCATCATAAAGATACTCTAGATATTCCAGAGGGAATTGTCTTTGTTTCCAGCACTTGCCTGAGGCTCTACACTGAGTGGCCCATCCCCAGCAGGATCACTGTAGCCACCTGGGCATCATAAACATTCTTTTGGCTTCTTGGAAGAGAATGGCCTCCCTTATTCTTCCTTCCCCTCAGGCAAACCTTCTCTCTAGGAATGGCTCAGTAATAATAAAATGTGCACAATCCCCAGCAATTTCATTTTATTACATGAAAACATTTTGGTAGAGTAAGTTCAGTACAGGTATGGGAAGCCATCTCCCATAGACTCTCATAGAGATTTTATCCAAATAATCCATATTTTTTAAAAAGTATTTCCCTTTTCTGTGTAATAAACAGTGGCTTGTACTTGATCCCGACTAAGATATAATTAATCCTTATTGGAAGCAAAACCAGCCTATTGGCTTTATTTCATGTTTATATGATTTTCTAGTAGACTTAAGGTATGAAGATCCAAATTACAGAAAGATCTGTTATCTGGAAACCCCAGGTCCCAAGCATTCTGGATAACAGGTCCCATACCTGTAATAATAAAATAGTAGCTTGTACTTGATCCCAACTAAGATATAATTAATCCTTATTGGAAGCAAAACCAGTCTATTGGCTTTATTTCATGTTTATATGATTTTCTAGTAGACTTAAGGTATGAAGATCACAATTACAGAAAGATCCATTATCTGGAAAACCCCAGATCCTGAGCATTCTGGATAACAGGTCCCATACCTGTAATAATAAAACAGTAGCTTGTACTTGATCCCAACTAAGATATAATTAATCCTTATTGGAAGCAAAACCAGCCTATTGGCTTTATTTCATGTTTATGTGATTTTCTAGTAGACTTAAGGTATGAAGATCCAAATTACGGAAAGATCCACTATCCAGAAACCCCAGGTCCTGAGCATTCTGGATAACAGGTCCCATACCTGTAATAATAAAACAGTAGCTTGTATTGATCCCAACTAAGATATAATTAATCCTTATTGGAAGCAAAACCAGCCTATTGGCTTTATTTCATGTTTATGTGATTTTCTAGTAGACTTAAGGTATGAAGATCCAAATTACGGAAATATCCACTATCCGGAAACCCCAGATCCTGAGCATTCTGGATAACAGGTCCCATACCTGTAATAATAAAACAGTA
>CM044448.1:863388-876177 GCA_024363595.1 Xenopus borealis | reverse complement strand
ATCCACTATCCGGAAACCCCCAGATCCTGAGCGTTCTGGATAACAGGTCCCATACCTGTATTTCATATTTCTCTGTAACAATAAAACAGTACTTTGTACTTGATGCTTATTATGGAGATCCAAACTACAGAAAGATGACTTATCCAGAAAACCCAGGGTCCCAGGTATTCTGCATAGTAAATGCTGTAACTGTATATGAAAAATCAAATAATTACTCTTCATATCATGCTCCAGCCCAACACATCTTTTTCCTGGAAATGATTTCATGCTTTTTTGGGACGGGACCCATATCAAGAGTTGGCTTCACGTTTCAATATTTGAAATGAATGATCTTTAACAGTTAACAAGTGGCTTTCACTCTCAACTGTCCTGTCCCATTACAAGCCCATCATCAACTTTTGTATCTATAAAACCATATTGTTTCCTTGAATGACACTTCATTGATGTCCCCAGAGTTAAAGGGCTGCTCACCTTTTAGTTAACTTGTAGCATGTTATAGAATGGCTAATTCTAAGCAATGTTTCAATTGGCCATCATTTTTTCTTTTTTATAGTTTTTGAATGATTTGCCTTCTTCTTTCCATCTTCCAAACGGGGGTCAATGACTCCAACTAATAAACAAATGCCCTGTAAGGCTAATAGATATATATATAAGATATGTATGTATTCAATAATACAACGAGGGAATGCTTTGCTGGAACCTAAACGTTTCCAAATATCACCTGTAGAAACAGGTTTCAAAACCCCAATGACTGGCCATACCAGTATAACTGGACTGGAGAGGGAGTGAGTTTCAAAAACGTTATTAAGTGAGACACCAAACAATATTAATTTCTGCAACAGGTCTTAGTGTGTTGTATTTACTGCTCCAATGGAAACCAAACAAATATCACTTTATTGACTTGGGAGAAAAGACAAAAATCACTAGTCTGTATATGAAGGGCATAACTTAAGTAAGTCTCCCAATGAAACAATGAGCTTCAAATTCAGTTTATAGAGTCCAACTGAATAGGAAGATTCAGTGATGAATGTTCAGTTTATTAGGGCAATGCACACTGTAAGATTTGTCTTCCACAATTTAATCCCCTTTTTCAATCACTGCAGGTAAATTACTGGTGACAATTTGGCTTTTTGTAGATACAAATCTAATGGAAAATTCAGTGATCCAGGTTCAATTAAATGCTTTAATTAAAAGCATTAACGAAGGGAACAATTAAAAGCATCTAGGGGAACTGTTCACTGAAGCCTCCCGTTCCTCTATGTTGCTGTAGAATCAGGTTTTAAAATCCCCCTTTCTGGCCAAACCAGTCTAACAGGAGCAGGTGTGGGATTCACAACCGTTATTTACCAGTCAATACTAATTACTGGAACACATTTAGGGGCCCATTTACTAAATTCAGGTGAAGAGGTTGAAGTTCGATCGAATTCTGATCGTACGATTTTGTCAGAGGATCGAAGTAGCCAAATTTGTCTTCTTCGATCATCGAATACCGAACGATACCAATACCATTAGTATGATCGAAGCACTCGATCGTTCGAATCGTACTAATTTTTCGGATGCTCGAAGGAAATCGTATTTCAAGCAAAATGGTAGCCTAAAACTATTTGATAAGCATTCGAATATCGAATGCTTATCGAATATCGATCGAATATCAATCAAAATCATAGGATTTTTGGGGAATAATAGTAAATTTCCCACAAAAACTGTAATACAAAACTTCTCCAAGTAAAAGCAAAGTCCATTTCAAATCAGTGGGAGCTGTGCTGATTCTATTGGACCTTTTTGTTTTTAAACTATACAGACTTTTAGAGATTTCAGATTCAGTTTGCTTCTAATTGTCCTGAACAACTTGAATTTTTAGAGGTTTCAGATATATTCATTTTTTTTAACCACTCAACACTTTCATTCATACTTTTTATATATTATGGATACATTTCATGACATTCATGATTTTAGAGACAAGAGTTTAATCATAACAACAACAATTCAAGGTTTAATAAATGGGCTTCCTAGACTCTTTTTTTTATTACATTTCCAAGGTGGGACTGACTTGCTATTGCAGTATAAAGTTCACACAGTATTAGGGGTTCCATGTTTGTTTGAGCTCCTGTATCTCCTCTCCTTGGGCGTGCAGGAAGGATCACATCCACTTTTGATTTGGCATAGAGCATTTCAATTTTCTTTTTTAGGTAAAGATGAGGTTTCAGGGTGCAAAAGATGGGTTAATGATGGTAGCACCCCTATTAGATCCCATTTGTTAGAGCAGGGATCCCCAACCTTTTGAGGCCATGAGCAACATTCAGAAGAAAAAGGAGAGCAACACCAGCATGAAAAATGTTCTTGGGGTGCCAAATAAGTGCTGTAATTGGCCCTTTGGTAGCCCCTATGTGGATTGGCAGCCTGTATTGAGGCTCTGTTTAAAAGTTGACCTGGTTCTTATACAACCAAAACTTTCCTCCAAGTCTGGAAATCAAAAATAAACTTCTGCATTGAGGCCACTGGGAGCAACATCCAAGGGGTTGGAGAGCAACATGTTACTCACAAGCTACTGGTTGGGGATCACTGTGTTAGAGGTTCATTGATACTGCTGATGGCCTCTTCGTGGGTTGACTATAAACTTGTTAATTGTTATTAGAAATAAAGCTGTGACCTCATGTAAAATGTGCATGCCTCTATAATATTTAAAGGAGACACTTTCTAGCACGGTGAGTTTAGGGTAAAAGCTTAAATAGGATTTTATTATCCAGGTGGTGCTACAAGGAACCATATCCTAGCCAAAGAAAGTTCAAAGGCCTAAGGCAGAATATGCCATCTTTATACAATATTCTGAATGGTTTGCGCCAGAGACAGGGAAACTACTGTAATCAAATATCATTATATTGACTCTGTTCCTTATATATTTAATAAACCACAGTTTTGAATTGGTATACATTTTTCTATTGAAAGCTTTTCCCCCCAAACAAACCCATTTTAGAAGCTAGTGTGGTATATAGTCATCCATTATTTCCCTTAACATCTGCATTCCTTGCATCAAAAGGGAAACAATCCTTAAATCAAAAATCCTCGCCAAAAATGGGCACCAATATCCCATTGTTAGAGACTGTACCAAACACAAGCAGAAACCTCCCAAAAAAATGTTTGGCTGTAAAAAAAGAAATACTAGGTGGGCATAATGAGCAGTTGTGTAGTTACAGTTGTGTAATTAAGAAGATACAAGATCTTCCCAAACATCAAAAGATAAAAACTATGCAGTCAGCCTGGAAGGGAAACTTTGTTGGGTTGGTAAGCAAATCCCCCCCCCAGGAGACAACAGTATTTATGATACGGGTGTGTGTTGGGTGGTTACTAAGTAACTAATCTAACCAGTATTCTGAGTGGGGTGATGTTACCGTTGGCTTTTCTATAATAAGGGCTTATTTACAGACTTCTGCAAATGCTTAAATACTAATCATGAAGGTAGTTGCACATGTACATGCTCCTGGCTCAGTTTGGGGAATCGCAGGCAAATTTCAACTCCTACCACAAGCTTTATCCTCCTCTGAAACCCTTGTGTCAGCTCCGGCTCAAACAAACTCAAAGTCAGGTTGATTTTGGCCCCGTCTGCTCCAAGCCCTAAGCCCCTTTATTCCTGCAGAACTTGTCTGCTTGACTGTAGGTAAAACTTTTGTGTAATTGCAGCACCCTCAAACAAATCTCTTGTGTCTCTTGTTCTGGGGCAGGACTATCCTATAAAAAGCTACAGGCAAGAGCAATGCAGAGATCTTGAGATACTGTACCTAAAATACACACCTGATCCCAAGATGTCTGACGGGGAGGTGCAAGCTTATGAAAAATATTACAGTTGTGGTTATGGCGGCTTTGACATTTTCACAACCAAAAATGTTTAAAAAATGTCTGCACTTGCCCAGAGTGTTTCTGTTTGTAGACTTTTAGTCCCTGTTTATATGGTATTGTAGTTTATCGGCTCACTTTTGGGAAAAGGTGAGTGGTGCTTCCAACACAGCCACATTTATTTGCATATTTCTATTAATTCAAGTGTTTGCTTACACTCATCCAAAGACTCTAATGAAAACGTGATCTCAAATGGATTGTTATTATGTGAATAGAATGCTTCATTAAAGGGCAAGTAAACCTTTAAAACAAATTAATTTATGATTAGTGAGGGTGCTATTCTATGCACTTTTGCTTTGTTATTTGATTTTGTTTAAATCCAAGATATTAAGGCAGGGGTGTCCAAACTTGGCCCTCCAGGCAAATGCATTGTGGGACTTGTAGTTCCTTAACAGCTGGAGGGCCAAGTTTGGACACCCCTGTATTAAGGGATGCTTGTACCATTAATAGGAATGAATTTTGTTACAACAGTGCCACCTTCTTGTCAATTTCTACCCATGAAGTAGTCACCACCACAACAATAAGACCAGAAGGACAGTAGTGATGGGTGGGTCTGCCTGAAGCCGTCTGACACTCAAACAAAATATTTGGACATTGTGGCACTTGCTGTCCTCCCCACCTGTGACTTGAGAACCCCAACTTCAAATCATCCCCAAATCATTCATATTTATTACGTACTCCTATAACATACAAACAATATTTTATCAAAAATGTTCTCTTTCCCTAATGACTCAGAGTGTCTATTGGTCACTTGTGATGTTGAATCCCTATATACTTGTACAACATAAAAAGGGTATGGGACTGTTTAGGTTAGATGTTACATTGCTCAGATTTTCTCCTTCTATCAGTATAATTAATCTGATGGGGACCCCCAGCAAGCATGGCTGCCATTTCATGTTCTCGGAGCACTTCAGGCTTGCCCGCCGTGTTTGTTTTCTGCTACATTAAAATGCAAATGACGCACACCTGCACCACTTCTGTGTTTGACGCATGTTCGGGTCTGATGTCATTGCCTTTGGGGTGAAAATTCAAATATTTAAAGGGGCTATGTTTAAATACTCAATACCCAACGTAGGTCTATTTTTCATAGCTCCTGGGTGTATTTATGAAGTGTGATCTTAATTCCTGACCCTTGCCTGTCCCTGATTTTGCTATAATGCTGCCTGTACTGACCACTGCCTGTTATTGACAAATACAAAAGGTCCTCTGCACTCAACCCATTATCAATATATTTAAGACATTGAGACATTTTGTGCATACAACTACTAAAAAATGCCTTACCATTTAAACAACAGGGATTGTTTGTCCATATATTGCAATATATTTAAGCTGGCCAACTACGTCAAAGTCATCCCATATCTGGCCAGTCCTACTCTCAAAATTGCATCTGATTCATTAAGAATTCTATTACTTCATTATACATTTTACAAAGGGACTAAGTTTTACCTGCAACTCACTAGCTGCTTTCAAAGTAAAACCCGCACACCTGGTTGCCCTTTTATTAGACACCAGAGGGATCACCTGACTATAGTTGGTGTCTAATAAAAGGGCAACCAGGTGTGGGGGTATATGTATTTTGTGGTCACAGCCTCATTGCACCCCCGCCTAATGGTTTTAAAAATAGTGGTGAGCACAACTTTCCCTTGTTTGTTACACTGCCTGTTATTGACCATTCTTCGGATTCTGTACTGCGTTAGTTTGATTTTTGAACCCAGCCTGTGACATTGACTATGCTTCTGTTTTCTGGTCTTGTACTGCATTGTCTGTTTGGTACTGACTCAGCCGGCCATTGACTATGCTTCCTGATCTATTGCTATACATGTGATTCTCTAGCCTTCCCAGAACTCTCTCCTTGATCCTCTCACATTAAGACCTGGTGGCATCTCCTCCCAAAACCAAAGGTGGCTGCTATAGGTAGAAGAGTGACTTGGTCCTTGGAGTTAGTTCTGGGTTTGTGATACTTTTTGTAACATCAGGTCTACATCCTGGTTGACCATAGGGGGAATTGTGTTTCTGAAAACGTCTCGAATTCCGGGCTAACAAGATTTGCAGATCTTTCATGTTCAATCAGACTCTCCTCAAATTTGATTTCTACCAGTTTATTTCTTAGGCAATTTGACATTAATTTAGTCCAGCTTTCTATCCACTCTTTGTAATCCCCGAATATTAATATGTAATCTTACATTCTTCCCTTCTATATTTTGATTGTAAAGTAACAAATGCTTTAGAACTGCCAATAAACTGGGATGAAGGAATTCCTCCACAAAGCTGGCCTCACACAGGCAGATTTTGTCAGTTGTTATCAGTTTAAAGGAAAAGTAAATGTTTTTCTTTTTCTTTCTGTAAATTTGCTCTAAACAGCCCCCCAGATTAATGTACCTTAGTCCCTGCTGCAAGTCTGCTCTGGTTTCTGTGTTATCAGCAGCTTGTTTCACCTTCTTCCTGGTGCAGAGTGAAGCCCCGCCCCTTAGTTTACTGAACTGTCCATTTGCTGCTGTTCCACAATAGAGAGGAAGAGGGAGCCAGTGTGTGCATTAGTAAGCTAGTTTCCCCAAGCAAAAGCTGCTACACACACTGCTCTCTGCTATGTCATAGTATGCAAATGATCTCCTGGACTAGTCCAAGATATAAGGCCAGCTCAGAAAGCTAAGGGGCTGGGCTTCACTCTGCACCAGGAAGAAGGTGAAACAAGCTGCTGATAACACAGAAACCAGAGCAGACTTGCAGCAGGGACTAAGGTACATTAATTTGAGGGGCTGTTTAGAGCAAATTTAGAGATAGAAAAAAAAAACGTTTACTTGTTCTTTAACAATCTTTTGAACAAATGATTCACTCATCCAGGGTAAACAACACATGAGGAAACTTTGGTTGTAACTTTGTTGTGTTAACTGCAAGATCTCACATATATTAACCAATGGCTGTCCCTTTGTTTACTCTCGCCAGAGGCATGCGCCATGAACGGTCAATAAACTATAATTATGCGATTGCTCCATCCACTAACCCAATTCATTGTTTCACAAAGAAATATTTTCAACCTGTCTGATCGACTGTTGTGACAATGATACAATTGTTCGCTACCCATCAACGCAACGATAAGTGGATGATTTTTATTGGATCATGATAAAATGGGTTGTTTCAGGAGAAGAAATGTGGTTGTATATGGTCACCTGAGGAGTCATTATACTGATGCAGTTTAAAGGGCAAGGAAAGTCTAAAATAGAATAAGGCTAGAAATGCTGTATTTTGTATACTAAACATAAACATGAACTTACTGCACCACAAGCCTAATCAAACAAATGATTTATGCTTTCAAAGTTGGCCACAGGGGGCTGTCATCTTGTAACTTTGTTATACATCTTTGCAAGACTAGACTACATGCACATGCTCAGTGTGATCTGGGCTTCTTAGGGATCATCATAAAATATAAAAAAATAAAGCTGCTTGAGTTCTGCATGGCTGGTAAGTAAGGCATGGGCTCCCTCTGCTGTTCATAAATATGATTGTTTCCCTGCCAGAAGTTAGGGAACGTCTGACAATTCCTATCCACAGCACTAAATGAAGGGAGAATTTCACTGCATACAGTCAGGTTTCTTATAAAAACAATACACATTTTTTAATTAAAGTATATTGGAGATAGATTTCTTTTTCATTAAAGAAAGTAAAAATGGGATTTTATTTCTTTGCCTTTCCTTGCCCTTTAAGGCATAAAGATAGTGAAATTAAGATGGTATCCATTCTTGTCTGGATGTGTAGCCCTCAGTCTGGGCTCTTGTATATACAGCTGGTGGTAGCCTGTCTTCATCACAAACTCACATGTTGCCCTCAAAATGGCACCTTTGCTAAAAAGATCAGCCAAACTCCTGTCCATGTGACCCGTATTGTGACTGTACAACTTTCTACATTGTAAGAAACATTACATTATGGACTTTCCCTTTGGGGGATGCACCAAATCCTCTATTTTGGGATCCAGGCGAATGTCAAATCCTTTGGGAACGTTTCATCTGAATACCGAACTGAACCCTAATTTGCAAATGCAGACTCGGGCTGGGAAGGGAAACATCTTATACTTCCTTGTTTGTGAGAAGAAAGATCACGTTGTTGAAATTGCAATCCTTCTAAAAAAAAAAGGCCGAATCCTTGACTTGTTGCTCCTTCATTCGTTTCCTTATACCTCCGACCCCAAATGGCTGTCAGATATAAAGCGATGATTACAAAGTCACGTTGAAGTGAAATTGGATTGGTGTATTGATAAAGCGATGAAACTAGAATTGTGTTTCAACACTAGGGCTGACACCTTTTTTTAAAAACAATACCGGCCTTCCTATATATTTAGGTTTTTTGCCTATTAATAACATTGGGATCAGCCATAAAAAACACCGGTCAGGCCGGTAAAAAACCGGCCAGGTGACAACCCTATTCAACACCTCGGTGTGAGTCCATTATCCTGTTGTTACGGCCTGAGTTGGTTGGGCCACTTTGGAACACGTTTGCCGTGGGGCAGTTTAGGACAACGTGGAGTTGGATTTTCTGCATTCTCTCCTGTTACTGATTAATAGGGTTGGCACCACCTTATCTGGAAGAAAACACTATCCTTCTTACATTCTTCCCTTTTCCCCTATTAATAACATTGGCACCAAGAGTCATTTTCACAGGCCAGGTCGGTAAAATACTAGCCAGGTGGAACACTATTTGTTAGACTGAGGAAGATGGGAATTGGCCAAACACTGACAGACTTTGAAGTAAAATATAGAAACATTTTATTACAAGGCGCTGCCTTTGACTTTGTCACAAGATAATTCCAGACCAGTGTGGCCCCAATTCTCAGCTCCACCCCAGAAGGCCACCGTAGCATGTTTATGTTGCTGTGCAAGTGAGGTTGCTAGGGAACGTCACTCTGGGGGATTGGCCACGCCTCATGACACAGGGGATTGGCCACGCCTCATGACACACTCGCTCTCGTTTCACACAACCCTAAATTCCGCTTCTCTCAAAGTTCCTGATCTCTACCGCCCTCGTCTTATTGTTATTCGCTCTATTTTTACATGAAACCCCCCGGGTCTTGTTTATTCCAAACATATATACTGTCTGCGCCACAACTCCCTCCGCCTCAACAATGAGTAATCCTTGCCCCACCCACGCTGCTTTCTGCAATGCGGACGCCTCAGAACTACAACTCCCATTATCGTTCCCCTTTGGCTGCCGAGCAACGGCCTTCTGGGAATTGTAGTCTCTACTTCCTTCCCTCCCGCAGCGCCGGAAATCGGTTTCCGGGGGAGGTGCCCATAGCGTCAGAACGACGCGGTTGCGTAATTCTCTGACGTATTGCGGGTATATAAAGAAGACGCAGCCCTTTCTCTGTCTACGTGTCTCCTCAGCTTCTATAAGAGTAATATCTGCCGTGATTAATCTTTAGTTCTCTGCATCTTCTTCTCGACGAGGAAATACAAGCCTATCGTATGTCAGCTATTCAGAACCTCCAGCCTTTCGGTAAGTCCCGCCGCTCTCTGTGAGGCTTATGTGAGTGAGGGACGCGCTATTGACGCCGCCTGAAAATTCGCTGCGTTTAGTGCTCAGACGTTTTATTCTTTGCGTCTTATGACCGAAAATAATTTTTTTAGCGAAGTTCTCTAGACCTTTAGTCACTGACAAATAAAAAAAGTGCGTTTTTAAAGTCGCCGCTAGGTGGCAGTAGATAAGATGGGCGCGCCTGCTCAATGACGCACTTGTTTATTTTGACGATTACGCAGGGGGCGTGGCGCCGTAAGTTCTCTGACAGTCACGATAGCACGTCAGTGTCACGTGAAGGAGGCTTGGCCTATTCCAATTGGTTGAGTTGATAGGGAACAGCCAATGGTTGATGTTCAGTCTGTACTTGTGTATAAAGCTCACAATAAGCAGCAGGTCATTAAAGGAACAGTAACACAAAATTGTGATGTGCTGCACTGGTGCAACTGACCTGTTTGCCTCAGAAACATTGAAATATTTATACTTGAAGTGCTACACAATCTACTGTAGAATTTCTAAATCCAACACCAGTTGTACCAGAGGAGGGCAGCACTATATATTATATTGGCATTCCTTTAAAACTCATTGTTCAGTCTTACTGGCTGTAAATGCTGCTTGTTGTTGCTATGGGTTACTAGGGCCGGGGCAAACTCCTGTGTAGTTTATAGCGTTGTACTGATGTCTCCAATGTCTCCTTTCCAGACCCATTTGCTAATGCTAGTACCGGTGCCCTGTGGCTCCCAGCTGGGGCAGAAGATTCCGTCCATATAAGGATCCAGCAAAGGAACGGAAGGAAAACCCTCACCACCGTACAGGGCATTGCTGATGCCTACGACAAGAAGAAACTAGTCAAGGCCTTTAAAAAGGTAAAACGAACCCTTGTGCAGGCGCTGAAGTCCTCTTGTTCTTGGGTTGAATAAAATAATCCAGTTAAATAGAAGCATAAAGACAATACATTGTTACATAGAAGGGAAATAATAGACTGTCTAGTTCAGGGGTGCCCAACCTTTTGTCTGGGGCCACACATGAAATACACAAACACTAATGATTTGTAAAAGTAAAGCGAATACACAGAAAAGAAGTAAAATACTCATTGAATAACCACATGGAGCTATACACTGGAATATGTCTATTAAATAGATTTATTATATTATTATTACTACTAACGGCCTGTTTCCTTGGCAACGTCTCTTCTCCTCTGGTACCAAGTCAAGCCGGGCGTATTCATGTCCCATCATGGGCCGCCGCAGGTTGGACTCCCGGTCTAGTTGAACTGTAGAAAACTGGCTTCACCTTGTGTAGGCATAAATAAAGTAGCTGGTGTCTCTACAACTGGAACACAGTCCAAAAATGTAAATCAAAGAAACTCCATATTGCATTGACCAACTCCTTCATAGTGGTCTAATCCCAAGCAGACGCTCCGACAAGGGCCGTGTCCTTTAATAAACGTTTTTTTACAAAGATTAAGTGCAAGGGATATAATTACATGACCTTTAATTTGCTTCAAACACTAAGCTTTTAAAAATACCACATTATCTGTATCCATGGTAACCATAAAAAGAGAATCCAGGGTATTGAATGTATTCACCAACTTTGAAGGAACGTGTGAATTGTCTCCATTCAGGGAGGGTTTCCACCGGAAGTTCATTAAAATGTTGTTTTTTTCTGTAGAAATTTGCCTGTAATGGGACCGTGGTTGATCACCCAGAATACGGAGAGGTGATTCAGCTTCAGGGAGATCAGAGGAAGAATGCCTGTCAGTTTCTAATGGAGGTAAGAACTGATGCCTGTCAGTCACACCATGTATTTTGGTTTTATTTTAATCCGCTTCATTTACATTTTATTTTCTCTCTCTCTCTCTCTCTCTCTCTCTCTCTCTCTCTCTCTCTCTCTCTCTCTCTCTCTCTCTCTCTCTCTCTCTCTCTCTCTCTCTCAGGTTGGATTGGCTAAAGAAGATCAGCTAAAGGTTCATGGTTTTTAACATTGGAGTATCAGGAATCCCACTCAAGGCCGTACTGCATAGTTTTATCCAAGTTCCCTTCTCACAAGTTTATACACTGAGCCCATAACCTGTTACACCTGTGCTGAGAACTAATTCTCTTCCATAACAACTATATTTTATGGACAAATCGTGGGGCCCTCAGACATGTCTAAAAGTCTGATTGGTGCAATGCTTTCCCACTACTGTGTGAGTAGATCCCCTCCTGTAATTAAACGTGACTCTTATACACACCAGACTGGGGAGCTGACGTGAGGCTCGAGTCCTTCTCCTCCTGGTTAAACAGTAAAGTGACACTCGCTTGTGTTGGTCGAGTGAAGAATAAAAGCTGAAGCAACTTGTCAGTCATGAAGTTCAGCTGATCAGTATTAGACTTGTGACAAGGGAACGGTGGGATTAGTAACTTGTAAGGTGAAAGCCGAACCCCTTTTAATGCAAATGAGCGATTACTTTTATTATTTGTAACAATGTTCATTAAATAAATTGAGTTTCACTCATGGCCTTTGTTTTCAGTAGTTTGTTCTCCACTAGAAGTAGTGGGTTTTTTTATGCTTAACCAATCATGAATTGGGAATGAACTCAGATCTGTGGAAGACCCTTTGCTTGTGTGAGGGGGAAGCGCTTCATGCGTCAAACATCCGGGGCTTTCAATTGGCCAACGGCTGAGCAACACTTCATTAAAACTCATTTGAGTAACTTTTTTTTTTTTAGTAGGAGTGACCTTTAATTTTTCAGTTCACCTATTAAATGTGCCTTGATCTCGTAATAAAGAGTAATAAAATGCAGCAATGAGTGTAAATTACTATTCGTCCAACCCTTTGACCAATGAGCTGCACTTACACAAGTTTATTGTGAACCTTTTAATAAACAGCCGCTTGTTTATATAATTTATAGTTTCTGAATGATTCCAGTTGAGGCAACGCTACATTGTATTTTCTGTAGCAATTGCACGGAGCACACGGTGACTGACAGTGTAAAATCTTATTACATCTCCATTAAAATCCTCCATTATAAACCGTGTCATTACCCCCAGGCTTAACGCGTTTCGTGGCCTCTGCTACTTTCTCCGAAGCATTGGGAACTGGAGGCCACGGAACACAAAGCCTCGGGGTAATGACACTGTTTATAATGGAGGATTTTACAGTGTCAGTCACCGTGTGCTCCGTGCAATTGCTACAGCGGTTTTATATACATTCATGCGGAGTCCGTGCAGCGCAGGTGCGTTTTACGCTTATGGTCACAGATCCGGTGAGCGCTCGCTTGTTGAACGCATATCTTCCTTACATTAAAACTGTTACTATAATAAAAGTACATTGTGAGTATAAAGGTGGATATCGGGTGGGTGATGCTTCTCATTATTCCTACATAATTGTGTAAATTCACCTGGATATATA
>CM044448.1:837845-849831 GCA_024363595.1 Xenopus borealis | reverse complement strand
GGGGGGGGGGGTACAAGTATGATTACCATAAGGAATTACTGCACATGGTGGGACATTATAAGGGGCTTGCGGGGATCTTCATATGGGTCACATGACCAAGAGCGTGCTGAATTCACAACGTTGATAGAACAATAATGGTGCACAGTAAATAGAAGTGAACTGGGCTGTGAAGATCCTTCTTATCCTCTAAATAATGTATTACTTGACCCAATGTTGGCATGCAAGGTTCTACAGAAAGACTTCTGCAAAGCTCCAGTGTATGGGACTTCTACTATTCAGACTACGGGACATGCTCATTAGCAGCTTCCAGTAAAGGGACTTATGGTTAACTACATATCCCAGCATTCTCAGCCAATCCAGATGCCTGAAATGATAGAATCATTGTGAGCTTGAGGTTCCATGGGTTTAGCAGCCTCCATGCTTTAATGGGTTTGACATTTATAAATGGGCTACTTTTTAACCAGAAGTGTCTCCTGCTGATCAATCAGCCTCCCAACACTGCCATCCTCCCTCATTATTATTATTATTATTATTATTAATGGGCCATTAATGAAATTCAGTGCGGACAGTTCACAACAGTCTAAAAAGTGTCTTCCTGAGCAATAAAATAGCTGGGATTTAGCTTGGAGACTCTTTGGGCTCTTCTGCCTTCGTAAAGGAGGTTACACCTCGTTCCACCACCTGGTTCAAGCCGAGCCTTCTCAGCTGCTCCACCAGATTGATGCTAAAAATGCTTTTCTGATTTTGAACAGAGTCAGAAGTGGTTTGAGCAGAATCGCTGTCCACAAGGGCCCTGGTAAAGCCGAGACTCCCCAAAGTCTTCTTCCAACCCAACTGTAAGAAGCTTGGCCGGCTGCGAGGCACTGCCTGGGGTACTGTGGTCTCAATAATGGGCTTTTCAGTGGAGACGGTGTTTGCCGAAATGCCGTGTTCCTTCAGCAGGGTCACCAGTCCCAAGGGAGTGCTTTCTCCAGAATCTATTTGGTCAGATGAGGGTGAGCTCTTTAGTGGTTGTCGTGGGGGCTCCAAACTGAGTGAACTCAGGCTCTCGTAGCTTCCACATGAGGGAAGAACTGTATTGCGAAGACTATGGAGAGAAGCAAAAAGAAGACATTACCACTAGTTTAGTTGGGCAAAGTCATACACCTCGTGGCGCTGGTTCTGGAATTAAGTGGCTGTAACCTCCTGTCCTGAGGCCAAACCAACTTGAGGTCCTCAGGTAGAACATATAAGTAAATACTACTACTACTGTTCTACTGCAGACATGTGGCATAAAAAAGCTAAACCTGTGGAGTCTGCTCAGCAGCACATGCACCCCTTCCCAGCAACAAGAACTCAGCACCGTATCACCCGCCTCTGCCACCTTACTATGGAAATGCCACCCTTAGTGATACAGCACTCCATGAGCCTTTTATTCATTAATGACCTTATTAATGTTGATGGACAGGAGATACTGTCCAATCTGGTGTTTCTCTTTCTAATGAGGACTAAGGTTTTTAATCCTGGTTGCAGGTGGCAGGAGAGTGATACGAAGCCAATTTCAGTTGTGAAGGTTGGACAGGTGTGAGTGTTGGTAGTTAAGCGCATGCAAGAAACTAGAGAAAGGGTTAGAGGTTAGAGAAAGAATAGGCCTCGGCTACAGGTCACGGCACCATTACCCACATCAGACTGGCAAACGGGGAATGGCATTCAGCTTACAGGCAGTTTATCCCAGAGGGCAATGAAATCATGGCCGGGCAGTGGAGTCACTACTTTAATTTACTGGAGGATCTCGGTTCTGGTCCTTCCTCAGATTGACATTATTGTAATGGGCCATGATTATATATATTATATATTGCATGTGGGTGGATTATTACTAAACGTGGCAGTGCTGTAGGTGCCATTTGTGTTTGCAGTCTGGTGGGACAATTGCACCCTGAGCAACAAAACTCTGCAGTGACCCCTTGACCGACAACACAGTGACCAGACACTCAGTATTCACCTCCCCTAGTCTTATTTATTCCTTTACTCTGACATAATATCATTTGCATATAAAGCACCGTTAATCCTTCATAAGATTGTATTTACAAGTAGAGGAATTTCTGCCCTAAATCACCTCTCTCCCATTTCCCTGAACTCCTGATGCAGTTTGAGCCATTCCCTGAACTCCTGATGCAGTTTGAGCCGTTCCCTGAACTCCTGATGCAGTTTGAGCCGTTCCCTGAACTCCTGATGCAGTTTGAGCCGTCGCACTCCAGATACCCCACTAGGTGGCAGTGCTTTGATGAAAATTAATTCAGTTTGGAACTGTCTGTATCTGTCAGTTAATAATGAACTGCATTCTACAGTCACAACGAAGCCTGGAGGAATTGGAGACTTTGGAGTGGAGCATGGCCGTGCCATCGGATGGTGGCCGTTCACATGGGTTGGCGGCAGCAGAATTCTGGGCTTCATACTGTTTATAATATATAATTGTAAGGCCTATAGACAGTTCATTCCACCTCCAGCCCAGAAAGATGAAGGAAGCAGCTTTCTCTCCTGGGCTGGGGCAGCTTGGGGGGCACTTTTCTACAAAAGGAAGACTCTACTACTCTACCTTGTACCAAACTTTGCCAAGAATTACTGACACATTCCCTTTGATTTGTGTAGGAACATGTCAGGCTTTATTATGGAGGAATGGGATGAGTAGGTAACAGAGCACAGGTTGTAGAACTGGTCACTGAGTTGCCATTGAGACACCAGAAGGTCACTGAGGAGGGCGCTACCTTGAGCTTCGCTGGGGAAATTGATTAGGATCTCGGTCGCCGCTCAGAAAGTCAAACATTGGAAAAAACGTTTCCACCAGGAACTGAAACTGCGAAGACGGAAAACGAATACATGAATGAGAAGTCAAAGGACAAACGGATGGAAGTGCGGAATGAGTGTGGGAACAGGGGGGAGCCATGCGCCCAATCCCAAGGCAGCTGCAAGAAATCCCTTTAGCAGCCAAGCAACACTTTACTTGCAACATTCCATTCAATACAACCATGCAATAGTGTTTAACCCACGGGCAATATAAATGCAATGGCTAAACCTGCAGGGCATGCATAGACAGATAGGGTTGCTGACACTCTGACCTCCAAAGAGAACTGGTAATAGCAGTCTACAACTGCTAATATCTCATCAACAATTCATTTGGTTTATTATTATTTTTATCATATTTAAAGAGCTGGCGCACACTATCATAGAACCTTTCAATTAGCAATGCCTCTAATCCCATTACAAAATAAAGCAAAGGTGCACCATCTGTTCATTGTGGATGAAAAAAGCTTACGGAATATCTAGTTTGATTCATTTTCTGACTATATTGAGATGGAAACTGATAACCAGATGAGAGAGAAGAGGGTGGAAGATGAACACAAGAGAGAGAGTTTGGGGCTCTCCACTCACCTGGATGTGACCATGGTAATGTCCTGCATAGGGAGGGACTTGCGGCAGGTGGTGATGGTGAATGTAGACGGGGTCTGAGGGAGGTTGTTAACAGAATGGAACACTGAAACACACAAGTGAGCTATGGATTAATCAGAGGAGAGTAGAAGAGTGATGCACTATGAATGATATAAGTGCAGCCGGCTGTACTGGTGAACATTACTGGGATAAGGATGTTAAAGAATGGAGGTTGGAATGTGATGGAAGTGGTCCATAAACGCAATGTAAGTGGCTGCACAGAGCTTAAGGGGACATGGAAGCAATGGGATTGGCCAGACAAGAGGTCTCTGCAGACTGGATACTCACAGCCGTTCCTGTCTTTGCTTTTTGTTGGAGTGGATGAGGCCAAAGCCTGGAAGGAGATGGGCTCCATATCATCTTCCTCGAAATCATTGAGGTTATAAACATCTTGCTGATCAATGTCCAGTTCCTGGAAATCTTTGGTGAGGACACCAGGCCTGTGGTCCAGGATACCCCCCAGGTTGGGCTTAGCCAGTTGCTGCCAGTGCAAGAGTGTAGCTGAGCCTGGAGAAAACCATAGAAAGGAGCAGCTGAGATGAGCTTGCTTATTACATGACATTAAATATATACCACCCAACATAGAAAATAACCATTTTGAACCATTTCTGCCACTTACCTTCCAGTGGTTTCACTATCTGCAGCTTCTCCGGAAGACCAGACCGAGAACCAAAGGACAGGCTGGAGCTGCCAGTGACCTCTGAGATACCCGAATAATTGGTTCCCGTGGACAGAATACTTTCATTGGGGGTGAGGAACCCACTGGAGTTCTCTCCATCTCCTGGATGCCTGAATTCGGACTCCTCATATAGATTCTCAGAGAAGTTACTATTCCTTTGAGCATGGAGCCTCTGAAGAGCAGCTGCCAGGTCTTGACTTCCAGGGGTTCCAGGCCTCCCCAGCTTCTTCTCTCCAGCACTACAGCTGAAAAGAAATTAGAAAATAAATGAGATCTTCTGCAACAACTGAGAGTATATTCGCCAACTCCAACCTCTTGGAGACGTGGACAATGTGGACACTCTTCTGAACTACACATGCATCGGGCTGATAATGTAGTGGTTCAGGAAGGTACTGCAGAATGGAGAAATCCAGGGCTAGTTATGTAGGTCAACTAGGCAAAATGATGAACGTTGGTGGCACCACTTAAGATCATTTGGAGTGGCACACATATGTAGAGGGAAGCTATTGTGATAGAGGTGCACCCATCTCCTTACCTAGAAGCATCTTCCTCTGGCCCAGGTAACAGAGTCTCCTCCTCCAGAAACATTAAACTGGAACCTTCCATCTCACAGAAGCTCATGGGTGGGGTGCCAACACGGCTGGGGGCGGCAGAGGGTCTTTGAGATGGAGCACGGGAGCCAAGTAAATTCTGTGGTGACTGGCAGCGGGATCTGGCCCTCACAACCTGATTGGCTGCTTTCACCGTCTCAAAGACTCTCTTATAGCTCCTGTGTGGGGGAAAATGACCAATATAAGATTCCTGTGGTACAGTAATAATTGGTAATACGCACGTGAGCAAGAGACGGACAACATACAAAGAAACCAAATACTTACTTGAGTTCTGAAGAGGCATCGATCCCTTTTCTCATGGTTCCTTCAATTTCAGCAGCCAAAGAATCCTGTGCACAGATCAAAGTATCACATGAATGATGTGCTCATATGACTTGTTGTACGTGTATTTAACATTAGGGGATATATATCATGAACTAAGAATCCATCTACACCCCCAGTAGAGATGCCAGTCCCTGCTCACCAGTGGGAAGATGTTGAGGGTGCTGTATCTGCTCACGATGCTGTTTGGGAGGCTGCGATTGCGCTGGTTCTTCAGCTCCTCCTGGGCCTCATGTAGCATGTCATCACACTCTTTGTGTTTCTCTAGAAGGTCCTGCAGCTGCAATTACAATATAGATATGGATATACAACTCTAACCTTAATAACAGAGGATTATCTGTGCAATCCCACCTTCCCCTAGACACCATACCCATTCACTATCACAGTCATTACTAAATACTAATTAGTTTATTGCCAGCTAAACTGTATCTCCTGCTGTTGTCTGAAAAGCCAGGCTGCTCATGGCTACCTCTTGTATAACTAGCAGCAAGTGGATTGATTCACAAAACAGCATAAAACTTGTAAATGTGTTCAATATATTCAAACAGAGAGGTGTCTTCAGTGTGTGTTCCAGGAAAGAGAAGTGAATGTTGATGCCATTGCAGTGACTATGTGACCTACACCGATACTAACACCGGGTTAGTTTGAATGTACAGTCTCAGTTATAAAATGTATTACAACTCCCACCTTCCAAAGGGTCCATGACAAAATGTTCTCTGGACCACCCTAAGAACCAGCCCTACACTCTCCTCTGTGAGACACCCCATAAAGTGGGGACATGGGGGGGATCTTACCCGAGTCTTGAGCTCTTGCTCCCTCTCCTTAGTAGCGCTGAGATGTTGCTGCAGCTCCTCATTTTCTGTGAGATACTGGGGAATAAGAAAGTGACCCCAATAGTGACTGCAGGTTACTTATATAACTGATCCGTTGAGCTTATTACTGCTTGTATTATTATAAGTACAGCTGCCCCTCTGGCATATAAGGGGTGGGCTTCTATAGGTGAGGAACAAGATGTGGGTATAATTGTCATTTGCACAAAAGACACTCACATTGCGACACTTCTGTTGAAGATGGACAATCTGAGCCAATAGTTGGCTGATCTCCTCCTGCTGCCGCGCCACATCCTCCCCTCGACGCGCCACCTCCTCAGCCAATAACGCAACGTTCCTGCTGGCCTCCGCTGAACATGGAATCATTTTAAAAACAGATGAAAATTTGAAAAATAATTTGAGAGTAAAATATGTTCAGCATAAACATTCCTATAACTGACGGAGCTGCACTTACAGAATTGCTCCACACAGTCCAACATCAGGGAACTTTCCTGATCTTCATAGTCACATGTGGCATTGAGAAGGTCACTGGCCTGGAGAGGAAGAGCACCACCATGTTAGCTACTGTGTATATATATATATATATACTGTATATATTATTTATATGTTATCAGAACTAGCTTCTCTTCCTTACGTTGGAGCGCATCTGTTGGTTCTCATCTTCCAGATACTTGAGTTTTTGCTGAAGAGAATCCAGCTGGATGTTGTGCTGAAGGCAAAAGGAGGATTCGTTCCGACGCAACCTGCCACAAGGCACAGAGTCCATCATTGAAATGGAACACGCAGAAGGACAGTATAGATAGGAACAAGCAATACAAACCTGCCCTTGAGCACCTCAATCAGCTTCCATACATACATTATACAACCATTAGATCTTTGCTAAACATGCGTGGGGGGAATGTGGAGATGCAAAAAGCCTGGGTACGGCACAGCTTTAAAGATATGGGCAGTGGCTATTACTATCTATAGGTTTCAATAGACTGGGCCTCTGTCCCAATGGCCAGGAAATTTGGAATGTTCTCTTTCTACTGAAAGACTCATGTCCCTCTAACCACCCAGATGAAGCTTAAATAGACCTCATTGTCAATTAAATGTGTTTATCAGCTCCTCACAGGACACCCGTCCCATAGATACACACTAAGATACTCACGGGGTGGAGATGGAGGACCCAGGCTCGCTCTCGTTGTTACTGATGTACAAGTGAAGAAGGTCCTCGCGCATTGACATCTCATGACGGAGCTGACTGACCTGCAGGAAAAGGAACGTGAAGCTCAGAACAAAAAATAGGGCCTAGATGGGATAAATCCCTGCAGTCCTTTTCCACAAATGTGTAATCATCCAATGGTGATAATCATCTGCCATCAAGCAGAATGGGAATTGTTTAGCACCAGTTTCCAGTGTTTGTAAGACCTTGCCTAAAGCAAAAAATCTCAAGTAACCCCATGTTATGAGGGAGATAATGATACACTCTGGGAATGCGAGAGCTTAAAAACAAGGGCTTGATGGTTCTCACCCTCATGACCTTTTAGTTGCCTCGGGATATGTATCCTAGGACACTTGCATTGCGCGGGACATGGTGTAAACATATAGAATTTATGTACATGCAAAATGTAATATCTCAGGCTGCTTTGGTCTTAATATTCTATATAATAGTCCTCAGATGATCTGCAGGGACATGGCACTAAAGAGCTTAAGCTTCCAAATCCAATCTCCTTACCTCCTCTTTAGAGGACTCCAGCTGTTCCTCCAGGAGCAGATTCCTCTCCGTCAGTTCTGTGTTCTGCTTGAGCAGCGACTGGCCAATCCGAGCAGCCAACTCCAGGTCTCTCTCTTTCTACAACCAATCAAACACTAACAATAAGTCTTCCAACCAGAAACAAACGGAGACTTATCAACCAACGATAACCTACATGCCCATTTGGCCACAGTCAAGGAACACAAACCTCTTCAAGTAAACTGGTGACGGCCTCGATGTCCCGGTAGGTCTTGGTAATTCGGCCCACGCGCTCAGAACACAGAACTGCAAAGCAAAGATGGTTGTGATTAATGGAAGAACTTAATTGCAGGTGATTAATGACATCAAATTAACCAATAACAGGAGGTGGTTTGTGCACAATGAAGTAGCTAAAGAAAGGCTTTCTGGAAACAAAGTACTTGGCAGTGAGAGAACGACACAGGCTCTGATTAAATCCACCCTTATAATTATCATTAAAACAAGCAAATGATTTAGAAAGAAGTTCAAATCCCTAATGGGTGGAAATCCCAAATCCATTGCACAAACACCCAATAGTATTAACACCTTCCCTGGCTGCACAGAATGTTGCACTTAATGGACCTTTAACGGGTTTATTGACCCAACTGTAAAGAGCAGACTCTATAGAAACACTTGTCTCTTACTGTCGCTATACGTCTACCAAACTTATTGAGTTTAACCCACAAACTGAGAATGTTCCACTTATTGGGAAACAAGTGATTATGAGTGAGCGGCTTTCAGACTTCAAAGAGGCTGAAGAGGATGTTTTTGTGTCACACAAACGTGACGCTAATTGACAATAATTGGGATTTAAGGACTGTGAGCTTTACATTGAAGAGATAAGCTTGACAACAGATGCCGTGAAGAAGTCGTCCCATGAATGAAATGTCTCCAGAACTTGGAGGAATATTTGGCCAAACAAGTAACAAGGAAGCGGCATGTGGTTCCGAGGGGTCTGATACGTCTCAGATGAGCCTGGTTGTTTGGTGAGTTGCCAGTAAAGAAGCCCCTCGATGTTCATCAAGTTTTTTAAAGCAAATTTACAGAATTAAAGGCAAAGCAAATCCCCAGAAGCCCTGCTGTCTGTTTCTCCTCATTGATCCAAAGCCACTGGTGGTCTTGGTGGTCCCTGAGCAGTCGCTTGTTGGTGCAAGTGCCCTGATTTGTCTCTATTTATGACTTTTTATCGATATTCTGCAGGAATTTCAGCATTTTCCAGGGATTATTGAACATTTGCAAAACTCAAACACACACGGGTTATTTCCATCATCCAAGCTGCCTGTATGTTTTTAGGGTGTGGGAGGAAAACAGAAGAAACCCAAACAGACACATGGGATTAATATATAATTCCTCCTTGCAGACATTGCCAGGGACAGACTCAAACTCATCCCACCACAATTCTCAGTAAAGAGCCCCTTTCTTTGCTGATTGCAAAAGCCAAGTGTTTATGCAGAAAACCTGGGGTCTGGATGAAAAATCAGAAAATTGCAGGACTGTACTGCACCCTGCGACTTGGGGGTCAATAACTGGCGTGTGTTTTTTGATCAGCAGAGGTTCTGTTTTATTTAATGTGCCCATATGCAGCAATGGGGGGGATTAGGGGGTTTCAAGCATTGAATTGTGAGCTTTCAGCAGGAAGAGACACCTGAGACCCACTGTGAGCCATAACTATAGGCACTTGCCCCCCAGCACTTGCCCCCAGGAGCCACTTCCATGTGCCCCAAATGAAAGAATACATAAGTGTCAGCCTGTGGGGTCCCTCCGGGTGTTGTGTTTTTGTGATTAGGCCAATAAACAGCACAACAAGGACATTAAAACTGTTGCTTATCCAGGTTAGTACAATAGAGTCAGACCCGGTGCTGTCCAGTTAGTTTATATATATCATCATTACTATCATCATTATTAATGAAGCAGATAGAAACCAGTTCAACGTGACCTGAAAACATCACAACTGGGACCCCCAGCATTCCCAGTGGCGCCCCTAGAGGAAGGAGCACAATACAGCGACTCCCCAGTAATAACCAGATAACAAATAATTTGGGTCTATATTACCTTCCTCCAGGTGATCTGCCACCGTGTCCGGGTCAATTTCAAATACGAGGTTCCCATTGCATTTATCCTCATAAATCGAGGGTCTGTTCCAGAACTCCATGGCTTCCAGCGTCTCACAATCCCAACGTAACTCAGGCACAAGCTCTCAGTGGGGTATATGGACCCTGGGCACGATGCAGTTGGGCAGGTGAGACCCCAAGAACAGGCAGGCCGCAGCTGGAGGGCCACTCATATCCTGCAATGGGCAACCTGTATAGGCAGCTGCTGGGAGTAGTGCAGGGAGTCTGAGCATGGGTTGAGCCGACACTATAGCTGTCCTGCCTGCTCTACCACAATAACAAGTCGTGTGTTATTGTCACTGCAACTACACACACACCTGCCTGCGGGGCAGTCCCAAAGCTGTTATGGGGAGGAGACTGAGCTGGAAAAAGCATAACAAAACCACCCTGAAGTGCAAGGAATGGCCATCTCACCCCCCCCTGCTGTGTTTTGGGAGGTCCCACGGGGACAGATTAATCAGCACGGAGATTCTACAGATCCCCCACCCCCTGCATTCCCAAGCAGTGGAACATTCTAAGCTAGTTATTATCACTTCTAGCTGCTCTTATCAGTGCAATAAAAACAAGGAACAAAATGAGCAAAAGTGGAAAAACATATACATATATACTGTGTCTATACACTCAAACTCACACACACAGGCAGTATAGGGTTGTCACCTTATCTTGAAAAAAATCCCGGCCTTCCTATATATTTATCTTTTTTTTTTTTCCTATTAATAACATTGGGGTCAACCATCAAAAATACTGGCCAGGTGGCAACCCTAATTCACTATGACAATTACACCTGTCTGCACTCACACACTAACATATTCATTATATATATATATATATATATATATATACAGGTATCCGTTATCCAGGAATCCTTAATCCAGGAATCCATTATCCAGCAAGCTGTTATGGAAAGGCTCCCATAGACTCCACTTTAATTAAATCATTTACATGTTAAAAACCGATTTCCTTTTTCTGTGTAATAATAAAACAGTAGCTTGTACTTGATCCCAACTAAGATATAATTAATCCTTATTGGAGGCAAAACCAGCCTATTGGCTTTATTTCATGTTTATATGATTTTCTAGTAGACTTAAGGTACGAAGATCCAAATTACAGAAAGATTCCAAGCATTCTGGATACTAGGTCGCATACCTATACATATTAGTCTGACATTAGTTGCAGCTCAATTTAACCCCCGGTGTACATGAAAGAGCCATGTATCAGTAGCTAACCTAATGATCTATATATATATATATATATATATACGCTGGTTACACTGAGACTACAGACAGACAATACACAGAATTGCGCTGGATCTGCTGTTTTTGCAGCTGTGGGAATGAAGTGCTATCTGTTTGCTCTACAAGTTCCTCAGCCTATTTCTATAGGAACAGGTGTCAGAGGCAAAATAGCCTGCACTTTAGCCTGCACTTTAGCCTGCACTTTATTGTACGCTGGAAATACCCGGGAACCCTTTCATCTTATTTTGGTGCCTCAGGCACTTAAGTGAAATCCAGACATATAAATGCTAAGCTTCAGATAATACTAAACAATAATATTGTGATTTATTCCCATTCTCCCTCGCACAGCCAGGAGACGGGATGAAGTCGGTAAGATGTGCACCCCCTTGTGTGTGTCACAGGCAAAGTAAAGAAAGTAAATTCTATAGAAGAGACAGAGATAAAACAATGTCCAATCTGCTGATATTGAGGGTATAAAGGATTTATTCATTGGCTCTTCCTTATTAACCAATAAAGCAAAGATTTTTGCAAATGAAACAATAAGCTGGAAATGTTTCTTCTAAGGTTGAACTAAAAAAAATGCACAAACCTACACACAAGGCAACCACACGTGTATGGGATCTGTTATCCATAAACACATCCATGCAGCCAACAGATTGCTCCAAAATCCACAGTTCCCACAGCAGGTCTGTCTAACTGGGGGTTCTATCAAGAGATTCTAATGACCCCCAGACACCTCATTGATTGAATTAAATCTGCCCTCAGTCGTATAGTGAATAACTGCCCCACCATATGGCCCCCGTTGGGCAGCTCTAGAGGGTTCATTTCACACGTGGAATTGTACTTAACTTCAGCTGGAGGTGCCAATTTGCCCTAATGACCTGTATGGGGCTATTACAATAGTCTCCTTGAGCAATATCTCAATGGGGTTCAATTAGACTTCAGTAGTGAAATCCCATCAAACAGGGACATTTCCTAATG
>CM044448.1:824139-835471 GCA_024363595.1 Xenopus borealis | reverse complement strand
TTCCACCCCCTGCTATAGTTCCACCCCCTGCTATAGTTCCACTAATAGTTAACCTGCCACTTTTGGGACTATTTTGTGTAGGTCAGTGACATGAGATCCCAATAAAATCTATTTAAATTTCCACTTGGGATTCAAAGGGGGTGAATACTTATGCTAGGCGCTCTACATAGTTAATAGCAAAGTGAATATTTGGTCACAAATCTGCCTCCAACCCTCCCAAGGTTTTAGGCTTTGCCCTAATAAACAGGATTCCCGTCCCTTGACATTACTGGGATTATTCCATGACTGCACTTTATACCAGCGGCACATGATGGGTCGGAGCCGCAAGGAGAGGGTTAATGAGGGTGGGAGGAGCCTGAGCAATAAAGCAGTGGCCTTGCAAGATCATAAAACAAGGAGTAGAACAAGGGTTGGGTGGAAAGAACTCCCAGTATCTGGGCTTTGTGCCTTGTGTTAATACAAAGTGGATATGACTATTGTGCAGTTAAGAGCCAAGACTGGGATTTGTTTTGGGCGACAGGTGCCGGGCCCCTCCCTCTTCCAACTGTCAGCTCCCACTGCCTACGTGCAGTTCAGCACACACTGCAGCCTGGCCTTTAGGAATCCAGTCCGACCGCCCAACACCCCCTGTCGCTGCCACAATAATAATATGAGCAGGACCCCCCCCCAGGCAGCCTTTGTCTCAGGGGAAAATAACTGGGCAAACTGTCACTTTGCACTTCAGCAACTAAGTGCCACCCCCGTATCAGCTGTCACGTCCAAAACTGGATGGCTCATTGGCCCCTTCCCTGTACTTTATAAGTGAGGCCTCTTCATTTGTACGGGTGCTAGGGACTCTTGCATGGGTGCTAAATAGCTTTCTCTGCCCCAAGTGTTCCTATAAGTTCAGTTGGGCAAATAAGGGAGTGTTACGCCCTATGGAAGTGTTCAGGGTGTGATTTTTGGGGCACTTGTAACATGGGAATTGATAAATCCCCTTAATGACCAGTAATTGTCATACAGCTATAGAGCCGCTATAGGATCTAAAACAGGGGTCCCCAACCTTTTTTACCCATGAGCCACATTCAAAAATAAAAAGAGTTGGGGAGCAACACAGACATGAAAAATACTCCTGGGTGCCAAATAAGGGCTGTGATTGGCTATTGGTAGCCCCTATATGGACTGGCAGCTACAGGAGAGAATGTTTTTATACAACCAAAACTTGCCTCTAAGCTTGGAATTCTAAAATAAGCTCCTGCTTTGAGGCCACTGAGAGCAACATCCAAGGGGTTGGAGAGCAACATGTTACTCACGAGCTACTGGTTGGGGGTCCCTGATCTAAAGAATACAGCAGCTCACACAGCTCACACACCAGCTCTATGTTAATACTTTGTTTTTATCAAAACATCCAAAGGGCATTGCTTTTCTGCAAGTTTGTATTTATCCTGTTACACCTTGTTTCTCAGCAGTGCTGGGATAATAGACTGGATCCCAACCATCCATAGACAGGGGGTAAATACAGAAGTGTTTGCCCCTGTGCCCATTAATGCCCCCTATGTCCTATATGAACCCTGCACAAGCTTTACCAATAAAACCCATTATTTACAACTATTCTAGAAAACACACAAAACACGCAAACATTTTGCAGATTCTAGAACAGGTTTCAGGGGAACAGACCCCCCCCCCAGATACGGGTGCTGCCGTTTCCCTCAATAACATTTTATTATTTGTCACAATTTTGGTACCAAACGTTGCAAGTGGCTCCAGTGACTTTAGGAAACAATCGTTTTGCAGAATTTTGCTTATTTGTGTAGAAGATAATGAAATCCTTCCCACTTGCAATATGGGTGTAACGTGGGCCCCCAATACTGGGGCTTGTTTTTGGGCAGAGACCAGTTCAGCTCTTGTATTGGTTATCAGTGTGTGTATGTATTGTACAGCGCTATGGAACATGGAGTCGATTTATAAATGCATGATTATAATAAGCACAGCAACCAATCAGATGTGTCTTACAAGCAGTCTGCTGATGGGTTGCTATGGGTTGCTAGACAAGTAACAGACCTGAACATCTGACCCCCCATAAGGGCAAACTGCCTCCTCTCCAGTAAAGGCACAGGGGTATAAAGGCCACACAGGTGCTACACACGCTCCGTATTCAGCTACAGGGAGTGTAAAGTCTGCAGGGGAAACTAACCCTAACCCTAAAGTCTGCAGGGGAAACTAACCCTAACCCTAAAGTCTGCAGGGGAAACTGAATCCACGACGCTGGGGCTGATAAGGAACTGAGTGTCACAAAAACAGCCCAACCTCTAAGTGAATTGGCCTCACACACAAACCCACATAGCCCCCCCCCCCAAAAAAAAAATCCCATCAACATAAAAAGAAAGAATAAAACTGAAGACCTGGGGTGTAAGTTAATGTGTAAGTTATGTACAGAATCCAGTTAAACATTAACATCCAATAGAAAAGAAGCACAAACAGGGGCGCTGGCTCAGCTGATAAGGACCAATAGGGGAAGTCGTGTACAGCAAATACTGGAGAAAACGGCAGGAGGGCTGCAAAGAACCTAATGTTAATGCAACATCTGCCTCTTATAAAGAACCTGTAACTACACAGCAATGTCACATACAGGCTGAGTCTAAAAGTAGCATTTTTAACCCAAAGAAGAGACTGAAGAGGCCCCTGCCCTTTGCCAATTTCTTGTGCCACTTACGGAAATAGTTGAGGGTCTCTGCTATTTGCTGAGGGGTGAGCTGGAGGGGGAGGTCCTGGGGCAGGAGGGGCGTGTGCAGCCAATCGTCATGCTCATAGCCAAACATGGTGTCGGCCCGCAGGGTGTAGTGGGGCAACTGCTCCTGCAGGAGGCTAATGATCTCCACCTCGGGCACATCTCCACTGGTGCACACGTCTGCAAATAAATACAGCCATTATTACACGGGGGGGACACACAAAGAAAGAAAGAAAGTAACTGAGATGCTGCTGATAGGTTTATCAGACTCCCCATTTCTCCTGATGCTACAGAAATGCAACTCCCAGCAACTCAGTGACGGTGTAATGCAGGACTGGACTGAGAATCAAAATAGGCCCTGGCATTTCAGGTACATAGAGGCCCAAACAGTCCCCACCAGCCCACTAAATACTGACTTTCTATGGGACCTTATAGCAGCCCCTCTGGCATTTGCCCTAACCCACATATTGCCAGTCTGGGCCTGGTTTAATGGTAGGACTTGGTGTTCTGGGGGAGCTGCAGGTGCCTGTGATATGGGAAAAGGCATGTTGTGCATCTCATGTTGTGCGTCTCATGTTGTGCGTCTCATGTTGTGCGTCTCATGTTGTGCGTCTCATGTTGTGCGTCTCATGTTGTGCATCTCATGTTGTGCATCTCATGTTGTGCATCTCATGTTGTGCATCTCATGTTGTGCATCTCATGTTGTGCATCTCATGTTGTGCATCTCATGTTGTGCATCTCATGTTGTGCATCTCATGTTGTGCATCTCATGTTGTGCATCTCATGTTGTGCATCTCATGTTGTGCATCTCATGTTGTGCATCTCATGTTGTGCATCTCATGTTGTGCATCTCATGTTGTGCATCTCATGTTGTGCATCTCATGTTGTGCATCTCATGTTGTGCATTTCATGTTGTGCATTTCATGGGCCCCTTTTCATTTGAAAGGCTAAATACAGCAAAAAACCATTACTGATTCTACAGCAGTAACCCTATCCCTAACCTCACTTCTTGCTCTGGGAAAGTGATGGAGGCAAAATAACATTTCAACAGTGCCCTCTGCTGGACAAAGCTGTTACTGCTGATGTTTGCAGTCAAAAACAGACGGGAGAGAGTGGCGCTTCCATGCGCAGCTGCAGCACTAAATGCAAAAACAGACACAAAGTTGCACCTACAAAGCAGTGTATTGGGGTTAGGATCCCTGTAGCAGCACCACTGCATGTTGTGTAACCCGGCTGCCAGGCACAGAGCTGGGGCACATGGAATCCCTGCCGAGTTTCTGCCCACACGTTGTTTTATTTGCTCCAAAATATAAATAATATAATAAAGTCCATGAAGCTGCACCAGTTGCAATTGCTGCTCGTTTGGTTCCAATGAAAAGGAATTTAAAAGAAAATGTCGCTATCCAGAAATAGATCTGAATTAACAGATTGATGGGAAACCCCTGACTCCCCAATGACACCCCAATATTGTGCACTCACAATGACGTGGCATAAACCTGATACCTGTGATTGTGGAGGCATCTCTGTGCTTGATTGCTGACGCTCTGATTGTCTCATTGTCCTGGGGGGCACAAGCAGGCGGCTGAAGGTCGGGGGTCTTTGTGGTTGGGGTACTGGCTGCCTCCCAGCACAGAGCCGAGGGGTCCAGCTTGGCAGGAGTCAGCGGGAGAAGCAGGGTGCCATGTACTGACGACTTCAGTAGCGACTGGTCCGGGAGGCAGAACAGATACCCGGGTCTCCCCTCAGCGAGGCTCCTGCTGCCGACACCCCTGAAACACACAGTCATTGGGTTAATGCCTACACTCAACATTAATGGAAATTGTCTCACGACTAAACAGTCTATAAATGCATGTTATTAATAATAATAATAATAATAATACTACTATTATATGGCAGGACTTGTCTTCACCCTCATCCACATTTTGTCTAGAAACCAAGAGGAGCTGACAATGTCCCGGCCGTCTCTCTTTATTTCTTTATTTAGCATAATGGGGATCATCACAATATATATATATATATATATATATATATATATATATATATATATATATATATATATATATATCATTTGTACATAGAGCCGCACTCCTTGTTCCAATGAATAATGATTCATTTATTTGCATAAACACATTTTGGCCTTTTTCAAGGATATATATATATATATACACATACTCCTTTATATTAAGCAAGACAAGAAGTAGGTCCCTGAGCCACAGAGCTTACAGTCCAAGCAGGCAATGTAAAAGGGGTGGAGACGTCACCTCTTATTATTAACATATTATGCATTATCTCGGGTTTCAAAACTTTTACCTGATAAAGGTCTTTCCATAATTTAGATCTTCATACCTTAAGTCTACCAGAAAATCATATAAACATGAAATAAAGCCAATAGGCTGGTCTTGCTTCCAATAAGGATTAATTATATCTTAGTTGGGATCAAGTACAAGCTACTGTTTTATTATTACAGGTATGGGACCTGTTATCCAGAATGCTCAGGACCTTGGGGTTTCCGGATATCAGATCTTTCCGTAATTTGGATCTTCATACCTTAAGTCTAGTAGAAAATCATATAAACATGAAATAAAGCCAATAGGCTGGTTTTGCTTCCAATAAGGATTAATTATATCTTAGTTGGGATCAAGTACAAGCTACTGTTTTATTATTACAGGTATGGGACCTGTTATCCAGAATGCTCAGGACCTGGGGTTTTCCAGATAACGGATCTTTCTGTAATTTGGATCTTCATACCTTAAGTCTAGTAGAAAATCATATAAACATGAAATAAAGCCAATAGGCTGGTTTTGCTTCCAATAAGGATTAATTATATCTGAGTTGGGATCAAGTACAAGCTTTTATTATTACACAGAAAAAGGAAATCAGATTTAAAAATGTGAATTATTTGGATAAAATGGAGTCTATGGAAGACGGCCTTCCCATAATTCAGAGCTTTGTGGCAGAACAAGAAGCCATAACAAGTCCAAGGAGTGGTCAGTGATCAAAGACTCGGGTCAAAGACAAGGTCAAGTCCAGACTAAGGGACCCTTATTAAAAGAGCCAGTGCCCAGGTCAGACACTTACCCCACAATACACAGGGAGGTGCCAGCCTGACAATACTATGAGCGGAGGGAAATAATTAGGGACCACTATATGGACTTTATCTTGACATGATACTGTGGCCTAGCAGTTTTATCATCAGAACTTTGTGACTAAAGCCCTTGTTCTTGTAATACACTTGCACCGATACTAAATGACTTCTAGATCTGGTTCCCAGGGAATGTGCATTAATTATATCAACAAACGGTCTGGCTGTGATCCAATGGGATTGCAGGATTGTCAGTCCAACTATAGGAGCACAGAGGCAGTAAAACTTCAATGAGACACAAGGTTAAATATTCCAAATAATCGGCTGGTGCTGCAGTTACAGGGAAGGAACACTAGGGGGCAGCAATACAAAGGCGTCAAATCTGCTCCCCTCTCTATTCATTCACCTTTAAATTAACTCTTAGTATGTTACAGCAATGTTTCAATTGATAGGTTTTTTTTTTTCATTATTTGCCTTCTACTGATTCTTCCCGACTTTCAAATGAGGGTCACGGACCCCATGAAAAAGCAATTGCTCTGTAAAGCAACAGTAAAGTAAACACAGTAAGCACCCTAGTTCTTAAAAGAAAGAGAAAACTCAGCAAAAGCAATTCTGTCTGGGGAACACAATAAATTTCACTTCTCGGGAATACAATCAAACATTACAATTCTAATAACTTTTTTATTGTTTGCTTTACCCTCATAAATCTCTGCAAATCACAGGGCTCAGCAAAGTGATCTTCTCAGGGCTTCAGCTAATCTCTCCTTTCTCTCATTTGAACATGTTAGTAGATAAATCAAAGAAATTGAAACAACAGCGCCACCTGCTAGTCATCCAACAAGCTACAGTCGGCTGAAAATTAATTTAATGAGACAATGTGATCAAAGGTTTAGAAATGGCCTAGGAATTCCCATTTGTTGCTGACTGGATTCATATCCTACTCACTGAATTAATTTCTAACTCACTAAATTAATTCCCTACTCACCAAAATCATTTCCTACTCACTGAATTCATTTCCAACTCACTAAATAAATTTTCTACTCAATTAATAAATTTCCTACTCAATTAATTCATGTTCTACTCACTAAATTAATTCCCTACTCACTGAAATCATTTCTTACTCACCAAAATCATTTCTTACTCAATGAATTAATTTCCTACTCACTAAATGAATGCCCTACTCACTGAAATAATTTCCTACTCACTGAAATAATTTCCTACTCATTAGATTCATTTCCTACTCACTGAAATAATTTCCTACCCATTAAATTAATTTCCTACTCACTGAAATAATTTCCTACTCATTAAATTCATTTCCTACTCAATTAATTCATTTCCTACTCACTGAATTCATTTCCTACTCATTAAATTCATTTACTACTCAATGAATTCATTTCCTACTCACTAAATGAATTCCCTATTCACTGAAATAATTTCCTACTCACCAAAATCATTTCCTACTCACTGAAATCATTTCCTACTCATTAAATTCATTTCCTACTCACTGAATTTATTTCCTACTCATTAAATTAATTTCCTACTCATTAAATTAATTTCCAACTCACTGAATTCATTTCCAACTCACTGAATTAATTTCCTACTCCTTAAATTAATTTCCTACTCATTAAATTAATTTCCTACTCACTGAATTCATTTCCTACTCATTAAATTCATTTCCTACTCAATTAATTCATTTCCTACTCACTGAATTAATTTCCTACTCATTAAATTCATTTCCTACTCAATGAATTAATTTCCTACTCACTAAATGAATTCCCTATTCACTGAAATAATTTCCTACTCACCAAAATCATTTCCTACTCACTGAAATCATTTCCTACTCACTGAATTCATTTCCTACTCATTAAATTCATTTCCTGCTCATTAAATTCATTTCCTGCTCACATAATTCATTTCCTACTCATTAAATTCATTTCCTACTCATTAAATTCATTTCCAACGCACTGAATTCATTTCCAACTCACTGAATTCATTTCCTGCTCATTAAATTAATTTCCTGCTCACTGAATTCATTTCCTACTCATTAAATTCATTTCCTACTCATTAAATTCATTTCCTACTCATTAAATTCATTTCCTGCTCACTGAATTCATTTCCTACTCATTAAATTCATTTCCTGTTCACCAAAATAATTTCCTACTCAATGAATTCATTTCCTACTCACCAAAATCATTTCCTACTCAATGAATTCATTTCCTACTCACCAAAATAATTTCCTACTCAATTAATTCATTTCCTACTCACTGAATTCATTTCCTACTCACTGAATTCATTTCCTACTCACTGAATTCATTTCCTACTCATTAAATTCATTTCCTGTTCACCAAAATCATTTCCTACTCAATGAATTCATTTCCTACTCACCAAAATCATTTCCTACTCAATGAATTCATTTCCTACTCACCAAAATAATTTCCTACTCAATTAATTCATTTCCTACTCACTGAATTCATTTCCTACTCACTGAATTCATTTCCTACTCACTGAAGTAATTTCCTATTCACCAAAATCATTTCCTACTCACTGAATTCATATCCTAAGCAGAACAACATCTACAGGCCATGAGTTTATAGCAGCCGACTGGAAATGAGCAGCAGGTGGCGCTGTTGTCCCTAGTTGAATATATTAGAAGTTAATAAACGGCTAATCTCTCAGTAGGGGATCAATGTATCAGTGTATCAAAGACACATATTTGAACAGTTTTGAAAGTGAGCAACTCCCAGTTGGAAGAACTGAACAGAGAAAAGTATAGGGAAGTGAAGTGTTGGTTTATTATCACTATAAATATAGTGTCAGCCCCAGGGGTTAATAAAGGGGTTAATATTAGATGGACGTATGCAGAGTTTGATGAATTACTCTGAACATTCCAATTCTGCGCAGCCAATAGATCCCAATGGAATGAGTACTGACATTATTGCTTAGTTACTGTGTGCTACTAATATACAGAAACGCCACTCCCTGAAGCCTTGTGTTTACCTGTGTATTAGTCTTTCCTCCTCCTCCTCCTCCTCCTCCTCCTCCTCCCCCCCTGCTTACACCTTTGCATCTGCTTATCATCACCAGCTCCTCTGTTACTAGAACTATTCTTTGGGTCCATCCTGGGAAACCCATTTGCCCTTGTTTATCGGCTCTGGTGCAACTCCAGCAAATGACCCAAACAAGACAATAAATAAGAATAAAGAGGGGGATGTTTGGGGATAAAGTAAAGGACATTAACACCGGGTGTTAGAGTCTGCTGGTTAAAGTGTATCCATTACACAAACAGGATATTAAGATTGAATGCTAAACACAAGCAAATAAATGACTCACGGACAATGAGGCGGCACTAGGACCTTTGTTTGCAGAAAGACTGATGAAAGGGCCAGTTGGGCTCCAGGAAAGATCTGAAGATACTGAAAGTCTCATGTGTCCTTGTCTGGGGTTTCCTTAATCCCCCAAACGTTGCATGTCGCATTCCATAGATATAGATATATATAAGTATGAAGTGTAAGAGCAGTAAGGGGTGTAAAAGTGTAAATAATGTAGTTCTGCAGCTAAACAAGGCAATAACATTGCCCCATCAACTGCCCCCCCCAAGTGTTTGCCCCCCAACTGCCCACCCCTATCTCAACCCCAATATCTGCAATCATAACAGGGGTCTGCAGCCATATTTGCACTTTGCATTGAGCCCTTTATGGCTTCAGTTCCCAGTGTAATAGATACGGGGCAGGAGACTCCTTTATAGGTGGAAATCAATGGCACCCACAGACTGGGCCACAACGCAGGGGGAGGGGCTGTCCTGATCCTACAATGACCCCAGAGGTGTAATAATTAACCTGAGGGACAGAGAAGCCCCCCACAAGCCCCCGCTTCGCTTACTCACCAATAATCTCCGCATATCTGATCCCTTCCATAAACTTTGTACTCAGTCTGGGAGCAACTGCGGCTCCTTTTTATTAACTGTGTGAGGTCCTGCGTGAGTCTCATGTGCAGCGACTTTATTCATCGACATCACTGAGCGAGAGAGAAGGGACCTGTGACATCACAACTTTCTGATTGAATTCAGGGAAGTTCCTGCACCAGATCCTTGTGCCATTGGCTGACTCTCATTATGTCTCTGGGCTGCCTATAAATTCCAGCTTTATTGTGAACCAACGTGGAAAGATAAATACTCACTGCCAGTAACTACAGTAATACTACAGTAACATTGGTAAAGGCGCCAGTTAGACCAGGAAGTGAAATGAGCCGCAACTTCCCATGCAATGTGATTGGCCTGTAAGATGTGCGATTATGCAATGTGATTGGCCTGTAAAATGTGGGATTATGCAATGTGATTGGCCTGTAAAATGTGGGATCATGCAATGTGATTGGCCTGTAAGATGTGGGATCATGTGGGATAACGGATATAAATTCAGTATATTTACATTACAAACGCACTGGGAATCCAATGTTATGATTATTAGAGGCAGGGAAGTGAATTCCAGGGATAAGATGTGATTTCTGATTAGAGAAGGGATTTTATGGATGTAACACAGTTCTCTTATATAAGCCTTGGGTCAGACAGGAGAATGTTTCTGGCCATTTATTGACTGGGGGACAATCCCTCCAACTGATAACAATGGGTCCATATGAGGCCAGATACATGTGCCACAAAGCAGTGTCCCGGGGGTTCTTAGCCAGCACTAAACTCATGGTGGACCAGCAGACAATGAATAGGTCCATTGAGACAGGTTGCCCATGTCTTCCCACTGGCCATTTTGGCTTGTTACCTGCAGGGAATTTTGCCTACAGATGAGCACAGCCAGTCAAAAGCCACTGTCATTAGCAAAAAGAACTGTACAGACTGCCAATGATACCTGGCAAGCAGTGGCCAACTAGCCATGTGCCAAGCTGAAGCATCAGCATCACATGGGTCACTGCCATTGGACTCTGCGGCAGTTGGAGTAAGGAATGGACTTTCTGCAAATGGGAGCCTGTCTGGTTCTGAAAGGGGCCAGGAGAACACGAGCCAACTGAGAATAAAGCCAACTGTAACATTGGGTGCAGGTGGAATAACAGTTTGGCACATTTCTATGGTTTTGGCTAAAGGCTCTGGTCCCACTGGAAGAAGCATTTTTACCCGTTACATTGAAAAACAGAAATAGTTGGGGAGCAACAGAAACATGAATAAAGTTCTTTGGGTGCCAAAAAAGTGCTCTGATTGGCTATTTGGTAGTCCCTTTGCAGAATGGCAGCCACAGGAGGCTAAGTTTGGTCATAAACCTGGTATTTATGCAACGAAACCAGAAATTCAAAAATAATCGCCTGCTTTTGAGGCCACTGAGTGCAACATCCAAGGGCCTGAGGAGCAACATGAGCCACTATTTTACCGGCCTGGCTGGTATTTTTGATGGCTGAGCCCAATGTTATTAATAGGAAAAAAAGAGAAATATATAGGAAAGCCGGTATTTTTTCCAACAAAATGTGGCAACCCTAGCCACATGTTGGGGATCACTAGAGCACAACTTGCAATAATTGGGGATCACTAGAACACAACTTGCAAT